>JARYGA010060609.1:73853-113901 GCA_030545235.1 Helianthus tuberosus
CGAAGCCAAAAATCGTATTTTGAAAACTTGGCATAGAGTTTCTCTTGCTGAAGAAGTTTAAGAATACATCGAAGGTGTTTTTCATGATTAGCCTGGTTCTTCGAATAAATAAGAATGTCATCAATGAAGACGATGACAAACTTGTCCAAATAGGGTTTGCAAACGTGATTCATGAGATCCATGAACGCTGCTGGTGCATTAGTGAGTCCGAAAGGCATCACCAAGAACTCGTAGTGACCATAACGAGTTCTGAAAGCGGTCTTATGCACATCTTCATCTCTGACCTTCAGCTAATGGTAACCTGACCTCAAATCAATCTTGGAGAAGTAACTAGCTCCTTGAAGCTGATCGAACAGATCGTCGATCCTAGGCAATGGATATCTGTTCTTGATTGTAACCTAGTTTAGCTCGCGATAATTGATGCATAGACGCATCGATCCATCCTTTTTCTTCACAAACAGAATCGGCGCTCCCCAAGGAGATGAGCTAGGTCTAATAAATCCCTTTGCCAACAAATCATCCAACTGAGTTCTTAACTCTTTCATCTTAGTCGGTGCTAGCCTGTAAGGTGCTCTTGCAACTGGTACTGCTCCAGGAATAATGTCAATCCTGAACTCTACTTGCCTATCTGGAGGTAAACCAGGTAGTTCTTCAGGGAATACATCTGGATATTCAGAAATGATAGGGATGTCTTCGATCTTGGGCTTTGGTTCATCAATAGTCACTTGTGCCATATAAATGACACAATCTTTCTTCATACACCTTGATGCCTTAAGCATAAAAAGTTGCTTAGGCAACCCGTACTAAGTATCTCCCTGAATTGTCAACGGCTCACCATAAGGTGTTTTAATAACCACTTGCTTTTTATCACAAACAATCTGGGCTTGGTTATGAGATAACCAATCCATGCTTATCACTATGTCGAATCCAGCTAGTTTCAAAGGAAGCAAAGACAAAGGAAAAGAGTGGTTCCTAATGGATATAAAACATCCATCTAACACGGTTGAAGCAGTTTCTATGGTACCATCGGCCAATTCTACTTCGTACTTTATGCTTAGGGTTTTAACATGTAGATTTAATAACTTACAAAACTTATTATCTACAAATGACTTATCTGCACCCGAATCAAACAATACCCTTGCATAAACATCATTAATAAGAAAAGTACCTGTTATCACGTTGTTGTTTTGAATGGCTTCCTGAGCATTCATTTGAAAGACCCGAGCATTGGTATTCTTGCCTTCTTCAGGTTTCTTTGCATACTTTGGGTAGTTGGACTTGACGTGCCCCTTTTCGTTGCAGTTATAACACGTCGCATCCTTTATCTTCTTGCAATCCAACGTCTTATGCTCACTTGATTTGCAATCCCACAAGCTCTGGGCTGCGATTGGGATTTCGATTCGTACCTGCATTGCCCTAGATGACGCTTCTTGCAGGTCTTACACTTGGGTTTTCACTTGACTGTTGGTTATCCTTCTTGAACCCTGAACTCTTCTTGTTTTCAGAGTTCCCTTTATTCTTTTTATCAGAACGGTGTGATCTCCCTTCCTCACGTTTCCTTTTCCCCTCATCAGAATTTCTAAGCAATCTCTGCCTGATCGCATCAAGAGTAAGGGATAACGACAGATCATCCACTGACCTAAAGGTAGTAGGTCTTGATGCTTTCACACTTGCCTTAATCTCTGGGGCTAAACCTCCAATAAATCGAGCTATACATTTAGGGTCTGGTGTGACCAAATATGGAACCAATCGTGACATAGTGTTGAAGCTCGTGAGATACGTTTGGCAGTCCAAGTTCTTCATAACCAATGTTAGGAAGTCAGTCTCAATTTTCTCAACTTCATGTTGAGGACATAAATTCTCTTTGATTAAAGCAACAAACTGATCCCATGTCAGATTATACAACGGGATCTTCCCAGTAGCTTGGATCAATGACCTCCACCAAGCTAGAGCTTCTCATTTAAACGATTGTGACACAAACTTCACAATATCCTGTTCTGCACAACAACTAATATCAACCATAGTGTCCATCTCGTCGAGCCACGTCATACAATCGATGGCTCCTTTCTCCTCTGTGAAGTCCCTGGGGTTGTAGGAGACAAAATACTTATAAGAACATCCCTTAACACGTGGCTCTTGATTGAGCACTACTTTCTTAGATGGAACACTCCTCTGATTCATGAGTGATGAGAATCACTCTTGCGAGCTGTATGAGTCTTGGAGGGTGGTTTTGAATGTGGTATAGACTGAGTTCTAACGCGAGTTCCACTCAATTCATTAAATTGTCTGTCAAGAGCTCGTGTAACGGCATTATCTATTAATGCCTGCAATTCCGCGCCCGCTACATTAACTCTGGAAGTGTCATGATTCTCCCTCGGGTGACTGTTGACTTCATCTGACCCAGCCATGCAACTTGATTGCTACATAAAATATTGACAAGATTTATTCAGAAGTCTTATTATGGAATTGTCTTTTATGGCAATTCATTAACCATGGTAACCATAAACCATATTGGTTAATTTAATTTATCTAAATTTTTGTTATATTTTATCCTAGTTATAAACTAGTAAGGATAATAGGGTGGCATACAGAAGGCCTAGTCACAAGGACAATTTTCATTCTTAAGCCATGATCTTATAGAATCAAGGCATTTAGGTTTGAACGTAGTTCATTACCTTTCTTAACAAGGAGTCATAGATTACAACTGTCTTTTGTCTTATATGACAATGAATATTGCCCGTAGGCATTACATCACTAATGGATGTTTAAAATAAAAATAAGGTAAGGAATTGGAAGAATCCAATATAAAGATGACTTATGTGAGTTTATCGAATCACATTTGTCAGGAGTGTTAACATGTTTTCAGATGTTAACAAGGATTTGAATCTTAAAAAGGAACTACCATCACGGTCCTGTCTTAAAATGACACAGGGACTAGGTTTTACCTTTAAGATTTTCATTCAATATTTATTGGCAGATTTAAATAAAAGGAATGATATGTTTTTCTTTAATTTATTTCACATATTATATTTATAGATATAATGACAATCAAAATTTTAAATTCAACACATTCCATAAATAAATAAAGAAGAGTACATAGATGCCCTAAATGAGACTTTTACATAAATAACTTGCCCACGCAGGGGCTAAAATGAAAATACAAGTCCTCGCAGGGACTGAATACATAAATAGATGTCCACGCAGGGACTTGATTGAAAATAAAGAAATTACATTATAAATAAATAAGGAATTCTTCAAAAATCCCTTTTCTTCTTTCCGTTGATCAGATTCGCCAGACCCTTGTGAAATCCCCAGTGGCTCCTACGCTCTTCTTGAACCTCCCGTTCCACCTGGCTCAACCTCTGAAGAATCTCCTGTTGTTGCGGTGGCGGGATCAGCGGCTGTTGCTGCGGAGGTTGAGCAGGTGGTGGGTATTGGTACCCATATGCTTGGTACCCAGTTTGATATGAAGTTGCATAGGGCCTTTCAGGGTGAAGAGCATTGTAGTTTGCTGGCACAAGATACGGGTCAACATCGGGGGCATTGTAGTAGTTATACCCCAGGTAGGCTGTCTGCTCAAAAGGGTTATACGCCGCTGCACCGGCGTATGAAGGTATTGGGTTATCAAAACCCACATGTGGTGGTGGTGGTGCGACTGGCACAGAGTCCACCTCAGAGACGGGGTTTGAAGGCCCACTGTAAGACCCTAAATCGTAAATGACAAAAGTCGCAGCGGAAATTCGTACCATAAAAATTTCACTCTTTACAAACACCTTGTCGCGCTTAAAATTCATTTTTAAGGTTTATTTCTTTTCACTAAATACATTTATTATACTCATTTACAATAAGAAAACATAACCTAGCTTCATTCAGTTACATACTCAACACTACCGTACAATCCATCTTGTGACTCGACCTTTGATCGCTCCTTCATCATAAGATAATCCGGCTTGAACAACCTGCACTCACCCACACATACAAGTCATTAGTATATTATCAATATAAACGATACTTATCCTTGGACTATTCCCGTTCCATTATTACTTATCATTAAACATTCCCTCCGTGTTCCTCATCTCTGGTGAGTCTTCGATACAACACCTGCATTACACCTAAAACTCCATGTACACGCATAACAACGTAAAACTTAATCCTACTGAATGACTTACATACATACCTAGACTTCATACATATTATCTACTCATATACATACGTACACACTTGCATACCAATCAACATGCCTACTTTCATATGAATACCTCTACATCATTATATACATATTTACATATTCACTTACCTACATCACTACGTACACTTATAACATTATACATCTATATATACATACATTCCTACCTGCAACATACCGAACTCATACACGCCTACTCACATACAAACCTTCATAAATCCGCATATTCTTGTTCACATACGTCTAAACATACCCACATAGATGCGTACATTCTTTCTTACTTTTCTACGAACGTGTATAGGGATATACAAACATACATACATACTTATCTACACGTGTAATTACCCTAATGATCATAAAACATACTTTAAATTAGTCCCCCGTAGCTTAAAACACGTTTAAACGAGATTCCCGGACCAAACACGCGAAGAAAAACAATTTTCGGAGAAAGTTGACCCGTCGCGTGGCGCGACCCCCCGTCGCGTGGCACGACGCCCCCAAAACGACAGACAGTCTGCAGCTGGTTGCTGCATATTTCCAGCACGATCCGATTTCACGGAAACAAGCATAACTCTCTCGTTTTTGGTCCGTTTTACCCGATTCTTTTTCCTACACGTCCGTAAATTAATTTCCCATCTTATGGAGTTAAAACCCCGACATCTGAATTCTCAAAATTCCAGAATTTTAAGTCCTCGGCTTACCACCCTTTTTACCAAGAATTGACCCGTTCATAGTTTTATCATCCCGACATGTTTATTGAGCTATAAACTCATGAAATTCATTATTTTCATATCGCCTATCATATAAAACTCAAATCATGGGTTCCTTACTTGATAAAGTCCCGTTTACACTTAAATGCTTATTTTGACCCATTAAGGGTATATACGTATTTCAATGCATTTGACTCTCACAAACATACTTTTTCGCTTCCATACTTATCCCAATTATTCACTTGATCGTTTATCCTATTTCTAAACATCATTTAAAGGTCATTCGCACAATATACCCACCAAGGGCATTTTAGTCAACTTTAACACCAAACTTTACGACAAAGGACTTCAACACATAATTAACCTCGAACATCAGGTTTAATTAACTAAAACACTATAATACTTAAACAACTAAGAAGTGATTACGGAAATCACTTACCTCGTGCATCCGAGTTCAAGCATAGCTTCCGTGTCTATCCTTGTCCCGTTGTCCTTCCATGCTTATGTCCGTGTTAACATGACTCCTATCCGTACATGTCATTACATTCACATTCTTGTTAGCATATATGATTGTACGTATGAACGATCATATCAAATTCATATCTCATGTATGACCTTCATTAGTCAATTCAAACAAGCATAAAGCATACTCAACATCAACCTAACATAATCTTCTCATGAACTATATCTAAAATGCATTCCTCATGTTAGTTTACTATCAATTTCATTATTACCACATTCTATACATGTTCACCCATTAATTGCATACAATTTCACATATTATTGTCATTTAGACATTTCATCAAACACTTGATGTGCGTACTACTTTCTAAGCATGATGTACAAGTCTTTCATGTGTTTATCCTAATTATCATTTTCATTAATCATCACAAGTAAACATCATATAAATTCCATACCATAATCACTCTATAACAAATGCACATCACATACTACACATATTTCTAATCAAGTTCATACCATTTCATGGATTAAACATAAACCCACTTAACTAATTGTGGTAATTCATCCAAACACCTAACTTCTAACAATTTACTCAGAGTCATCGCTTAGGGTTTGTTCCTAAACGTGCATACATCATTAATTTGGCCATAACCTTCATGATTCATACATAAATCACCACTAGTGATGATTACCAAGATTTTCTCAACTTCATTAAACATAAAAATTCAACATACCTTATGATCCCCTCGCGAAGGTGATCATTCATCCGTGTTTCTCTTTGAATTTGAGCCTCGATTCACCCTTCAATTTGGTGATTTAAGTGAGTTAGGGTTTGGAGCTCTTGAGAGCTCCTGAAGCTTCACGAACACACTTGTATGTGTGTTTGTGTGTGTGTGTTGACCTTTTAATTAGACAAATGAACTTTCATTTGTTCCACTTTAGCCCCTCGGTTTAGCCTTTAAAACATAACTAACACTACCTTCATCATTTAATACTTTTGACCATACCTTTAACTAGGTTAAATAGCCTAGTTATTTATTTCATGACGTGTCACATAAGAACACACGACAAATATTAACATTCAGATTTTTGGGGCGTTACAAGTCTACCACCCTTAAATGAGGTTTCGTCCCCGAAACCTTTCTTACCTCTTTTTTTTTTAACACTAATTAATTCTTCTCTATGGCTAGCCCATCACAACGACTATCTTCTTTCTTAAAGAACCCGCTCCGGAGTTCTTATTAGTGTCGCTTTCACTAATACGCTAATTCCTAACAGCCTGCATAGCTAATTGTTCATTCATCATTCTAACATTCGTATATCATATACATCATATACCTTCTTATTTACTTGCAACCGTTCCAACATTCCATTACTAACATTCTCATTTGTTTATTTCTCATTCATAATGTTTTTATCAACTATACGATCTTGCATCGAAATTGTATATACTCAAATATGTTTAACTTTAACTAATACATCATAGTAATGAGTAGCTATACATTCTCAATTCATAAACTATTCATATAATTGACTTCTTCATAACCATTCCATACTTTCCTTATCATACTTTCGCATATCATTTTCATTTCCTTAACATGTCAACAACGGGTCAATACACATACTTCCTCAATCTGTAATCATACATCCATTCATATGATCTGTTCATAACGGATCTACCAGATTCATCTTATCTCTTAAGATTTCATTCTATGCATATATTATTTAACATTTAGTTATTGTTTTGTTACCACACAAAACTACCATTTCATAGTCATATATACGTACTTTAACTTTAATGTGAACATCCTTCTACGTTTTCTACAGCTACTTGTACCCTACATACCTTTACGTTACCTTTAAATCATTTTGTCCATTTTACATCACTATTGTTTTCACTTCATACATTTCTTGATTTACATATATACATGTGTGTCATACTAGTTTATATCTATCCAGCATAAGTTAAACATCTTACTAACCTCTTTCATTTCACTAAGCGACGATCCGTAACCCCGATCGAACATCTTCTCGATTACTAGCCATAACAGACCAGGTTTCATTTATCCTTATAATGAGCTTCCGCTCGTGCACATTCTCTTACCAATACGATTGGTTCCATCACATCAATAATTCTAACATTTTCATAAAAAAAATTGGCGGTTAGCATATTTCATTTAAACATTCATTGTACTAGGGAATTACCCACTTATAATCCTTCTACCATTTCCTACGTACCTACTACAACGTACCACACATTCTATTTCTTACATGCAATCCTTTCATTCTATTCATCATTTCGCCAACCTTCATTTGACTCTTCAAAGCTTAACTGACATTTCTTAATCATTGTATAAGTACTGAGGCACACGTCCGTACTTCTTTCCATTCATGCTTACATGCATAAACATTCATTACATCATTTCGGTATTGTTAGCAAAACTTATCATTTCTGCTCGTACTTAATTTATTGTCCGGGTCGTAGCCCGTCATTTATTATGACTTCTAAGGGTCTATTACTAACACATTTAACACCTAACTGGTTCAAAACTCCTTTCTTTCCTCTCACAACTTAGGTTTTGCATGCCTATTACAATCATTCTTTTGTTTATTTACTTTACATTTACCCATATGACTTGTTTGACACAACCACGGTCAAACTATCAACATGTTCTGATGGGGACTAATTCCATCCTTTTTATTATTTTAAATCCGTCTTGCGGATTCAAACGTAACGTTCATACCTTTCACTACTTCTAGGTTTCGAATCCGTCTAGCGGTTCCAAACATACCATTTATACCTTTTCTTCCTTCTATGATCGAATCCATCTAACGGATTTCAATCATATCATTCACATCTGTCATTCCTTACATGTGTTGAATCTGTTTCGCAGATTCAGACATATTATTTCTACATTTCATTTCCTTGAATCCGTTTTACGGATTCAAACATTGCATTCATACTTTTCATTCCCTGAATCCGTCTCCCGGATTCAAACATATTATTCATATCTTGTTGATCCGTACTTAATTACAGATTCAACATTCTTCATTCTTATCAGGCATGTTTTTCATTCTTACATCGTACTCTCAATTTCCCGAGAGTCTTACTTCCCATTTCACCCACACGCCCGCCTGCTACCCAACTCTACCGGACATACCTGTAACAATTATCATGATCTCACGAAAGTCATACGTTTCTCGTGTACTGGCCAGGTACACAATCCACATAGTAGTTTCGTGCCTTCATGAAATTGTCACCTTATGTCCGTAGACTTAGGTTTCGGCGCGTGTATCCCTTTCAGTACTTCATTACTATACTATCATTATCCTTCATTTAACATTTTCCTTCTCTTAATGAATTTTACTATTACATATACCCACATAACGAATTTACGTACCTGGATTCAACTTTGGCTTATTACCTCTTTGCCTGCTTAGTATTCATCCTAAACTGCATTCACATATCATCCTCTTCAAACACTTATGCCTACCTTGCACATACAAAACCGTCAGTTTCTTTATACGTATACATAAGTACATAATTACATTAGCTTTTACCTTTGGATCTTGATCGAGTCTTAGATTGTACGTGTTTCTTATCTCAAGAGCACACAAGTTTGAGTTCAAGTACTTACCTTCTCGTACTTGATTCCCTCAAACCAGGGCTCTGATACCAACTTGTAAGACCCTAAATCGTAAATGACAAAAGTCGCAGCGGAAATTCGTACCATAAAAATTTCACTCTTTACAAACACCTTGTCGCGCTTAAAATTCATTTTTAAGGTTTATTTCTTTTCACTAAATACATTTATTATACTCATTTACAATAAGAAAACATAACCTAGCTTCATTCAGTTACATACTCAACACTACCGTACAATCCATCTTGTGACTCAACCTTTGATTGCTCCTTCATCATAAGATAATCCGGCTCGAACAACCTGCACTCACCCACACATACAAGTCATTAGTATATTATCAATATAAACGATACTTATCCTTGGACTATTCCCGTTCCATTATTACTTATCATTAAACATTCCCTCCGTGTTCCTCATCTCTGGTGAGTCTTCGATACAACACCTGCATTACACCTAAAACTCCATGTACACGCATAACAACGTAAAACTTAATCCTACTGAATGACTTACATACATACCTAGACTTCATACATATTATCTACTCATATACATACGTACACACTTGCATACCAATCAACATGCCTACTTTCATATGAATACCTCTACATCATTATATACATATTTACATATTCACTTACCTACATCACTACGTACACTTATAACATTATACATCTATATATACATACATTCCTACCTGCAATATACCGAACTCATACACGCCTACTCACATACAAACCTTCATAAATCCGCATATTCTTGTTCACATACGTCTAAACATACCCACATAGATGCGTACATTATTTCTTACTTTTCTACGAACGTGTATGGGGATATACAAACATACATACATACTTATCTACACGTGTAATTACCCTAATGATCATAAAACATACTTTAAATTAGTCCCCCGTAGCTTAAAACACGTTTAAACGAGATTCCCGGACCAAACACGCGAAGAAAAACAATTTTCGGATAAAGTTGACCCGTCGCGTGGCGCGACCCCCCGTCGCGTGGCGCGACGACCCCAAAACGACAGACAGTCTGCAGCTGGTTGCTGCATATTTCCAGCACGATCCGATTTCACGGAAACAAGCATAACTCTCTCGTTTTTGGTCCGTTTTACCCGATTCTTTTTCCTACACGTCCGTAAATTAATTTCCCATCTTATGGAGTTAAAACCCGACATCTGAATTCTCAAAATTCCAGACTTTTAAGTCCTCGGCTTACCACCCTTTTTACCAAGAATTGACCCGTTCATAGTTTTATCATCCCGACATGTTTATTGAGCTATAAACTCATGAAATTCATTATTTTCATATCGCCTATCATATAAAACTCAAATCATGGGTTCCTTACTTGATAAAGTCCCGTTTACACTTAAATGCTTATTTTGACCCATTAAGGGTATATACGTATTTCAATGCATTTGACTCTCACAAACATACTTTTTCGCTTCCATACTTATCCCAATTATTCACTTGATCGTTTATCCTATTTCTAAACATCATTTAAAGGTTATTCGCACAATATACCCACCAAGGGCATTTTAGTCAACTTTAACACCAAACTTTACGACAAAGGACTTCAACACATAATTAACCTCGAACATCAGGTTTAATTAACTAAAACACTATAATACTTAAACAACTAAGAAGTGATTACGGAAATCACTTACCTCGTGCATCCAAGTTCAAGCATAGCTTCCGTGTCTATCCTTGTCCCGTTGTCCTTCCATGCTTATGTCCGTGTTGACATGACTCCTATCCGTACATGTCATTACATTCACATTCTTGTTAGCATATATGATTGTACGTATGAACGATCATATCAAATTCATATCTCATGTATGACCTTCATTAGTCAATTCAAACAAGCATAAAGCATACTCAACATCAACCTAACATAATCTTCTCATGAACTATATCTAAAATGCATTCCTCATGTTAGTTTACTATCAATTTCATTATTACCACATTCTATACATGTTCACCCATTAATTGCATACAATTTCACATATTATTGTCATTTAGACATTTCATCAAACACTTGATGTGCGTACTACTTTCTAAGCATGATGTACAAGTCTTTCATGTGTTTATCCTAATTATCACTTTCATTAATCATCACAAGTAAACATCATATAAATTCCATACCATAATCACTCTATAACAAATGCACATCACATACTACACATATTTCTAATCAAGTTCATACCATTTCATGGATTAAACATAAACCCACTTAACTAATTGTGGTAATTCATCCAAACACCTAACTTCTAACAATTTACTCAGAGTCATCGCTTAGGGTTTGTTCCTAAACGTGCATACATCATTAATTTGGCCATAACCTTCATGATTCATACATAAATCACCACTAGTGATGATTACCAAGATTTTCTCAACTTCATTAAACATAAAAATTCAACATACCTTATGATCCCCTCGCGAAGGTGATCATTAATCCGTGTTTCTCTTTGAATTTGAGCCTCGATTCACCCTTCAATTTGGTGATTTAAGTGAGTTAGGGTTTGGAGCTCCTGAAGCTTCACGAACACACACGTATGTGTGTTTATGTGTGTGTGTTGACCTTTTAATTAGACAAATGAACTTTCATTTGTTCCACTTTAGCCCCTCGGTTTAGCCTTTAAAACATAACTAACACTACCTTCATCATTTAATACTTTTGACCATAACTTTAACTAGGTTAAATAGCCTAGTTATTTATTTCATGACGTGTCACATAAGAACACACGACAAATATTAACATTCAGATTTTTGGGGCGTTACACCCACCCATCTGCGGGTCTTCATATAGTGGCGAGTAGTGGCTGCCACTTGAGTGTTGAGGGGTGCTGAAGTGGAATCCCCCTCGCATGGACATCCGTGCTCCTGATCTTCTCCGCCTCGGTGGCTCCGGAGGTGGTTGCTGTTCTGGCGGCGACGGTGGCGGTGGCGTAACCGCCTGGAATCGTGAATCCTCGGAGGGATCCTGCTACTGCTGAGATGGGTTGAAAGAGGGAGTAAACTCCCAAGGGTATGAAGCAAACCTTGCTTCATAGCTGTCTGGACCCCGATAAGGTGATCCATGAAAAGACGACCCATCTGAAATCTTGATGGGATGAGTGGGTGTCCCAGATGGTGGTTCGGCAGGATACGGATCTTCGTCCATATCCATGTCTTGATCACCGGAAAAATGATCTTCTGGTCCCAATGGGTTAAAACCCACTGGTTCTTGCACCTGATTCACCGGATTGAACAGGCTTTGAAAATACGGGGTCGGGTCTGGAAATGCGCGATGTGACCCCGATCGCTGCAGTGGTAGGTAGGAGTGGCGTGAATCGTTGGGCCCGTTCTCCGATTGCGGCCCAAAGGAAAGATGGTAAGAGGGTAATGAACTAAGCGAGACAAATCGCCTCGCGGGCTCCAAATACGTCCTCCAGTCTTCTTGAGGACTAGTGCTCATGGTTACTGACGGAGTTTGCCGGTGAATGGCCCCTTGCCTCGTCCTCCTCTTCGGAATCTTGGCGGCATTTTTGTTGATCCTGTCAAAAGAAACAAAAGAAACAACAAAGGACAAAATAAAATAAATTAAGATTAGTCCTAAGTTCTTTGCCTAGACTCGAAAGTCAAGGAATGTGCAAACTGTGTCACTGAGATTAAACACAAAAAGGCTAGTGTTTAATTCACTCAATGTTGGCTCTGATACCAACCTATCACACCCCGATATTTCCACGTATTACCGTTAGGCCCGGTGGGAGTATCGTGACGTAGTTGATATCATCATAGACAATTAATCACATTTCAATGCACAGCGGAAGTCTAAAGTAAAATATAATACAAACCGAATAAAAGTAACATAAGTATTACAGACGGAATGTAAAAGGATCCACAGGTGGATAAAAAACAAGAAGATATTGTTCAACAGATTTTTAAAACGATAAAGCTTGCAAGACTCATTATCTATTCACTCAGGAGTAGCCAACCTATTTTGCTTAGTACCTGCACTTAACCTTTTGGAAAATACGTCAGTTTACACTGGTAAATACAATTAACCGACTCTTTTGAAAAGTGTTTATAAAAATTGATTTAATGCACAAGGCACAAATATCCATTTATAACTTGGGATAATTATTAAAAATAATCTTGTAAAAGAATTATATGTTTGTTATACGTTCAGTAGCCCGAGTTGAATGCTGGGTTAAAGGTTAATAGACACACCACATAATATAAACCACGGTGAGTTATTCTCGAACAAGCAGGTATATCATTTTACATACGCACCGGCAGGTGTATGCCTACACCCCGTGCTTAAGTCGTGGTCATTTCAATTAATGAGCCGATGATATCCAGGACATGGTCATTAACCCCCCAAAGGCTTAAAACAAACAAAACATATTAAACGGGTTATCTCAATGATTTAACCTTCATACGATTAAAAATTCAATACCCGACCAAGCGGTATTTTATATACCGTACCCCAAGCCCGTATAAGGGAAAATAAGTTAAAAGTATTTACCTGAGCAAAATATAAATTTAATCCCAGCCGTTAATCATTCAAGAAAGTACAGGTAGCTTTTACTGGTCCAGCCGTAAATCATTCAAGAAAGTACAGGTAGCTTTTACTGGTCCCCTAAATCTAGAATGAAGGTTTTAATAACCTATTAGATTCCTAACGGCTCATACTTAAGTTTAAACTTAGACCGGTTAGTTTTAGAGAAAGGTATACGGTTCAAAACGCAAGATTAAGCGAAGATTGGATTAGAATCTAATTTGGACCAACAAGTATGAAGACTTGTTTAATATGGGTAAACCAAAAACATTCTGGATTTTGAAGTGAAAATGATAAGGTTTGACCCGTTTCGGTCAATTTATGCAAACTAGTCACATAAACCGTACCGAACGCGAAAAATACATAACGGTTAACCAATGAGTCATATACAGGTTTCACAAGTTAAGATGGCTTAAATATGTTGTGATATCAGTAGGATACCTTCCATTATGCCCAAGACGGATTTAAAAATCAATTTAAGCCCCGTAGGGGTATTTTGGTCATTTTAAAGATTTTAAAAGAGATTAAATATTAATCTAAGGTTCTGGTCTAAAATGATCAGTAAAAATATTTATTTTTGAAAGTCATATCAGTAGGGTATTCCATATATGTGAAATTTATCATTCATAACCAAACTATGCATCGTAGGGGCATTTTGGTCATTTCACATGAGCTTTAAAGGTCAAATTTGGAAATCTGAGTTCAAAACTTTTACCTACTGTTAAAGTATAAAAATTTACTTAAAACATCAGTAGGTATTGAGTCTTATGTGCCAAAAATAGTTTTAACCCATACTATGCGTTTAAAATGCGTAAAAAGTCGGGTTTAAGCGATTTTCAGGTTATATAAGGAAATCTGAGTTTTTTTATCAGTTTATTAAGTTCAAATATTTTACTTATAAAATAAAATTAGTAGCAAAAAGTTTGATATCAAAATGTTATGTAAAACTCATTTTATTAGCAAAAAGGGTATAACCGTCAATTACCGAATCAAAGCAAGAACCCCATGTTATGATCAGTTTAAAATTGAATAAAAATCTTCAAAAATCCCAAAATATTATATTAAATCAGTGGGTAAAAAGTTTGGTTTCGAAATTTGGGTTTAAATAGGCTTTATGCCAAAAATGCTGTTTTAATTTCTAAAGGCTTTCAAATTACGATATTGAGCATAACTCATAATTTAGACCTCAAACTGATGTCAAATTTTTAGGACATGTTTATAAATCCGTAACAAAGTTTTTTGTCCTCTCACATTTTTAAAAATCGCATTTTAATATCAAAAGGGCATAATGGTCAACATTTAAGCAATTAACGGAAACATGCAAATGAATCGGATAAATAAGGAACCATGTAGTATAACCTCAGAGGGTTTTACTAACTTATAATATTTTCCTAAGGGAACCTTAAGGCATATCTAAAATAAGCTAAATAGGGTCAGAACTGAAAGTCAAAGCAAAAGTCTTCTTTTGCGACTTTTGGTTCCGAACCGAGCCTAAACTCGGAATTGTCGGGTTGAACATGCTTAGACATCTTCCTACATTATTTACCAAGTTATTTTAATGTTAAAACATGTTCCATAACTTCTACATTATCTGATATGGATTTATTTGTAAAATAGCTTCCTGTTGACTTTTTAATATTAAGTTTGACCCGACAATTGACCAAGTTAGAGTGATAATCAGGGGGTGCCCTTTTAAGGACTTATTACCCACATAATTACCAACTCATAGCCACTTTGAATTCGAAAAATGGCTGGACCATTAGTGTTTAATCACTAAGTCAAAGCTTAATTACGACGGCTTTGACTTTTGGTCATTAGACTAATAAAACTTGAACTAGGAAGGCTAAGAATGATTACAAAGGCTCTTAGCACGAATTAGGAACTTGAGAAAACTAGCTTGAAGTCTAGACAGCCCCAGGGAGTGAGTTGAGAATGATTTTTGTGAATGTGCATGTGAACTAGCAAACAAGAACTCTTATATAGGAATTCAAAACTCAAAAGATCAATCCACACAAGTCTACAAATGTTTCCTGATCATCCCAGGTGTCCCCTATGCATGAAATACCATTGGTTCAGTCCCTGAATTCGAAAACCAGCTTTCTAAGGTGGTGGAACAGGCCATACCCGCAACTGTCCACATCTGGCAGTTACTGGCACTTCCACGCGGCCCGCGTAAGACATAGGGAAGTCTTACGCGGCCCGCGTCAACCTTCAAAACCGGGAAAAATGTTTAAAACTTTGCACTTTCAGTCCCTGGTCCATTTTAACTTTGTTTTACTTCCATTTATTGCATTTTGGACCCCCATGGTTAACTTTTAAGGTCCTTGGGTCATAAACTAACTCCGTTAAGCTCCCGGTTAGTCGTACGATCACCCAAAAAGTCTTGTTTTCTTCACAGCTCCACAAAATTAATATCCGATATTCTTGAGATCAAAATATATAATTGTTACAATGTTTTTGGGCTCGTTAAAAGGTCACTCAGAGGTTACTTTCAACATGTTGATGCTTTTAACCCCTATGCTTTATAAGATCCTTATTTTAAACACAAACGACTTCCAGTGTTCGATAAATTATTCGTTAAAGAATGAGAATGTCGTGTAAGGTCAATCAGAGGCACAAGAATGGCATGTTGACACTTTGGATCCCTTTTACCTACTCAAGGAAAGTTAACATTCCAATAAAACTAGTTGACTTTCTGCCCGCACGTTGCGGCGGGGACCCAATGTCTGCAAAACGCGTATCAGCAGCAGATACCGAATACCAAAACATAAATAAAAATTACGTGGCAAGGATGGTCTCTCCGTCCTAAAAAATACGATTTTAAATAACCTAATATATAATAATAGGACCCACACGTCCTACACGTTGGAAATTCGGTTGTTTTCAATTTAGTTATTACGGTGCTAACACGTTAAAATATGGATGAGCTCGGTACCGGTAACGGCACCGAAAATACCGATCCGGAAAATAATCAAAATTAGGTACCGACACCGAAAATGCTTGGTACAATACGGTATGGTATTTGAAGGTAAAAATCAATAAATACAAGTATGGTGCTAGACCGGTGTCGAACCGAAAGTAATGATTCTGAAAACGCCAAAAGGTGGGTACCAAATTGGTACCGAAAATGATTTGGTATAGTAAATTTGGTACCGATACGATACCGGCTTGATTACAGGATTTGATACGATTTGCTCATCAATAATCTAAATATCCAAGTTAATTTTACATGCTACAATTCATTCATTACAGAAAAAAGACAAAAAAGAAAGCAAAATAAGTTGTTGTGTATATAAAACCTCATTCAAACGAAATACAGTTTACTTACTGTGTGTATGAAAAGTAATCTAAAAGGTGCAATTACTTGCATTGCTACAAGATTTGATGAGCTCGGTACCAACCGGTACCGAAAATACCGTTACCGAAATCCCCAAAAGTGTGTACCGGTACCGAATATATCTGGTACGGTACGGTTCGCTGCTGGTACAACACCGGTATTTGAGGGTAAAAATCGATTAATACCAGTGCCGAACCGGTACCGAAAATACACACGATTTGGTAAAAGCGGGTACCAGTACCGGTACCCGATACTATTTCTTCATTCCTTAGTGATTAGTGCTGTTACTATTCATTTACTTCTAAATTTAATATATAGGTAATTTGAGGGTAAAAATCGATGAATACCGGTGCCGAACCGGTACCGAAAATACATTCGATTTGGTAAAAGCGGGTACCAGTACTGGTACCCGATACTATTTCTTCATTCCTTAGTGATTAGTAATGTTACTATTTATTTACTTCTAAATTTAATATATAGGTAATAGGTAATGCTTAACAAATGACAATAGTGTCCCTTAAAAACAAACTAATTTAATTTTTTCTCTTATTCAAAACTAAATCTATCAAGCTATCACTATCGAATGATTTTTTTTTAACTACATCACTATCGAACGATTTTTTTTTACTACAATCGAATGAAATTGTTAATCAAAATAATTCTTTTGTCAAGTTCCATTTATTTTTGGGTGTATCTATTGGCACACCAATGTGCCTATTGGCACACCAAACCCTAATAAAATAAGGGTTTACCTACGCTGCGTATAGGGGTAAATCCTATATGCTGCGTACGGACCTATACGCAGCGTAGGTAAACCATGGATCTCAGTGCCTGATCACCAATCATTGTACAGAAAACAAGGGTTTATATACGCTGCGTATAGCTCTATACGCAGCGTATATAAACCATCTGAAATTTTGGGGTAATTTTGGTGGGTTTGAAGCATCAGATTTTTACAAGGTTTATATACGCTGCGTATAGAGCTATACGCAGCGTATATAACCTTTCAGAATTTTTTTCGTCATTCGGCATATTTGTGGTATAAATTCTTACCCGGTTACAACGTTAACTCGCCTAAAATATATAACGAGTTAAAAATATATAATGTTTTTTATTATTTAGTCGACGTCGTCGTTAATTTATTTAGTCGATGTCGTCGAAAAGCGTATAATGTTAAAATTTTGAAAAACGTATATACGGTTCGAATACTATAACGTTAAAATATTATAGCGTTAAATAAGTGGAAATACCATGGTACTGTTCGATTATGTTATACCGTTTACAGCAAAAATTTTATATCTACACCAAAAGTTTGATGTATTCAACAAAAGTTTGTGCATACATAACAAAATGATAAAATACTATGGCAGTGGATCCTGCTGCTCCTGCTGTTGCTCTTGCTGCTGATGTTGATCCCATTCCGCATCTGGAATGTAGGGCCGTGGAGGTAACCCGTCACGCTGTCGGTGCTCCTGCAGCTCCGCAACCACCCACTCCAACATATAGTTCTGCTTGTCAAGATCGCGACGTAGCCGCTGATATGATGGGTCAGGACCGGGCCAAACATTTCGTGGGAACTGAGGCGCCCCGGGTGGTCCACGCGGCTGTGGTGGCTCCGGAATGACGTTGGCCGGCTCATGCTCCTCCGGCACCTCCGGATCGCGCGAGGGAAATACCGGAGCGAACTGTGCCGGCAGTTGTGTAAGCTCGTATTGCTCGCTGTTCCTTTTCTTAAACCGCTTCCCGCATGGGAATTTTTTGGTAACATGCATTCCCGATATTGTGTTCACCCCCATCCGCTTCGGCTGTAACGTCGGGCCTACACGGTCGCGGTCATTCTCCGGGTGATAGCCCAACGAAAGGGCTATCATAGTCACGTAGGCGCCGCCAAATAACAGTCCGCGCTCTTGTCAATGATGCGCGGATGCGAAGTAGTGTGCCAACCCGTGGGCGAGAGCGCACGACCTATTGTACAAGAGGCAATACAAGAAAAACAGGTCACCGCTGGTACACCACTCTCGGCTCTTGTTTCGAGCCGTGATGCATAAGAGTTACAATTTCATCGGATCCCATTCACTGGCAGTGGCGGACCCAGAATTTTTGGACAATGGGGTCCCATTTTTTCGGTGTTCAAATTCTTTGGATCGGTCGTTGTTCGGGTCGGGTTGAAAAACATAATAGAAAACAATATCATAACTAAACTACAAGTTTCATTTACTACACATTCAGCTATTAGAATACCCATTTTTAAAGTCAAGTTTAAAAAAAACACAAATAAAACGAAAGAAACAGGTATTGAACTTGGGACCTTTTGTGTGTAAACAAGAGGTTTTACCAATGCACCAGCTCACTTTTATTGTTTTTTGGGTCCAACTAAATTATTTTATAGGGTCCATATAAAATTTTATATACCGTTTGTACTACTTTTTATAAAAAGATTAGGGTCCGGGACCCCGTTCTGCTTAACGTGGGTCCGCCCCTGTTCACTGGGGTATTGGTTATGAGAAATTAGCCTCCTATAACCAAACACTAGTTTAAAGGAGCAAAATCATAAACCCAGTCGCCATAACTACATTAAGATTTTCTAATAAAACAAGAAACTAAAAGATACATAGAAAAATAAACAACATAATTTAAAGACAAAAAATCTTGATAACATTGATTGATCCTGCATAGTGCTCTCTCTACCACCATGCTCTAGTTAAGAAAAATGATCAGGTGTTGGTACCGTAGCGCACACAACTAAGTTCTGGAGGCTGAAATGTGGATTGCTAGACATATCGGTCCACAAAGTAGTCGTTTATGAATTGTGAGTTAGAATATTGTGACAAATAGGGATTAGTGAGGCGAGATGGCAGGGAAGCGTATAGATGTTGATGTGGTTGTGGTGGCGGTGGGGATGGTGGTGGAGGAGGCAAGATGGTGGTGGAACTGCCGGAAAATAGTCTTGTAGGATAAAAAGTACCACCCATGTTAAAGCCTGCCGTATAATGATAGCCTCCATGCACGGCTGGTTGCCCACTATATAAGGACATCAATATGAGTTTTTAGTAGTAGTGCACTAGTACTTCAAAATGAAGGGATTTAATAATAACAAATAACAAACAATTCATATAATAAAAAGTGCCTTTCAACTATATTTCATTCTTAAAAGTATATATTTATGTTGTCAATTACATAAGCTTAGAAAGGAGATTTCGGTGGTCAACTTGAATAACTGAAGTTGATTTTTTTTATACAGAAATTGGTAGTTTTTAATATATTGATAACATGAGAGGTCCTTTTAAAACCTTTTTACAAATGAGTTTGTCACACTTACTAATGCGATATCTCTATTAAACATTTATTTTTTTAGAATTTAATTCATGTAACATTTGATTTATTTTTCTTTAATAGCATGTGTTATTTATATTTTTTTTAAAAAGTAATTACTTTATTTTCCCTCTAACCTGTTTTTACTTAAAACCAAATTGTACGTAAAATAATATATTTATGGTCTTGAAATGTTAAAAAAATACTTTATGTTGAATACAACTTAATTTTTCAATAAAATTCATATTAAAACATAGTTAGCATTAAATTTATATAAAAACTACCCATTTATAAAAAAATAATCAATAAAGTTAGCACAATGCAAGCTTTCTCTAAGTTTGTTACTTCGAACATTTTAAGTGCTACCTTTAATGCTAAAATATTAAAAATATAAGAATTTAGACACAATTAGCTGCGGCTAGAAAACCCATTAACTTTGTAGAAGTAAATGTTCGCCCCAATAAAAGATCATATGAGTTGGATTAATGCTTCTTTTATATATAAACATGTTTGAATTCATGCTAGGGTTTTGTAAACTGTGACCTCGTACAGAAGTTAATTAAAAGAGGGGAGGGTAGCAGTGAACGTACCCTAGTTGATGAGGTGGCGGGGTTATCATATTATCGGTACTGAAAACCAGTTCACGAGCTTGGTTTAGGGTTTCTGTCTCCCTTTCTGAGACCATGAACACAAACTCCATGTTAATTATTTTCAAGAAACATATATTAACATTAAATCATGAAAAGTGTAAAAAAATCAAGACTTTGAAATTAATCGGGTTAAACATAACGACATTAGGGTATCCGGGGCACTCCCCTAAGAGCGGAGTCCCTTCTCTTACGCACACCCAATCAGGTTATGCCACGTCAACTCCCCTCTTAAACTCCCCTCGCACCCCAATTTGATGGCGACACTCCCCTATTAGGTGACTTGTTTTTTTATTCAAAAAAAAAAAAAATACTTGATTGGTTGTTACAAGCTATGGGCCCACCATCTCTGCACTCCCCTCTTCGGTGAAACTTCCCCGAGTCCCCTCCCCGCACCCCCCCTCCTCGCACCGATGGTGCCGGTGTTCCCGAGCGGTGAATGGGGTCACCGAACACCCTCCCCGCGAGTGCCCCGGATACCCTTAATGGCCCTACTAATCCTAGCTTACCCTCGATCTTGAGGGCTTTATGACGTCAACCCTAACTTTGACTGTCATATCACGAATCCTCAAACGACCATTTAAAAGTAAGGGGCTATGACGCAAGCCTTAGTCTTTAAATTTCCGTTGGGTGCCACCTCAATTAATGATCGTTTGAAAACGGTGTGGGATTAGATTGTCAGTGTTTGTGGATACAAGCCACCCGTTAAAACAGATTTTATGTGTGCGTGTGTGAGAGAGAGAGAGACCTTGGCGATGGCGGTTCATGTGTCCACCAAGAGCTTGAGACTTGCGGAACTTGAGGGAGCAAAACCGACACTCGTAAACCTTCCCTCTTTCATCTTTTGTGCTGTTTTTCTTTTTTCTGTAGATCCCTAAAAAAGCATAACCAACAGAAATTTATCTTTCAGTTTTAAGTTAAACGTGACATTTATTGATGGGACTAAACCGCATTCACTATATCTTTTGGGTCAGAAATCCTGCTTGCTATTCACACACCCCAAACGGCCGTTCGACGAATCCTCAAACGCCCGTTTAAAGGGTAGGAGCTATAACGCAAGCCCTAAGTGTCAAAGGGTATACTACTTATGATTTATCATGAGAGAGAGAGGATGGTATCATGGTAAGTACCAGATGCAGCAGAAGAGGAATCATCAAGTGGTTGTTTGCTATGATCTCTGGTAAAATCATCGGGTAAATGGTTGAGATCTAGTGGGTTTCTCCTGAAAACCAAGATAAATGTGTAAGAGACTTAATTAAATTAAGCATAAGTGACCACTGAACATGAACAAGTTAATTAAGAGAGTGATAGTTAAGGGTGTGGGGTGAAGCCTATGGTGCTTACATGTTGGTAATTGGTACCACAGAGAGAAAAATAATAAGTTTATACAACCCTGAGAATACAAGAAAACTACAGCTCAAACAATAATATTATCTTCAGGTGGAAATGGGGACATGAGGTGATAATATGGATAAAGAAAGATGTGGAAAACTCAAAAGATTAAATCCAATATATGTAAGAAAAGTAATCAGGCTCCGCCCGAAAGTTCTCTATCAAGTTTCCTGTCTCACTCTTGACACACAAATGGAAAAGAGACACTGGGTTTTGTGACTTTAAAAAGATGGTTGTGGTGTGAGAAATTTGTGGAAACCACCTATGTATAGGTTGGATAATGTTATAAATTAACAGTGTATATGGATGTTTGACGCAAAGCGAAAGCAATGACGCAAAGCGAAAGCAAGAGTAATGATAGAGAGATTCTTCAAGGAAATTGACATAAGGTAATGTGTCTTTTATAGCGTAGCCTAAATTTGATAGGTATAGCGAAATGAAATTTTCGAGCTTACAAACTAGGCCATATGTAATGGGGCTTTATAAGGGCTTGAAAGATTTTGATAATGCCCTTACATTATTCCTCGTAGGCATTATAGGGGCATGAAAAGGGATGTACATTTCTAGAATAATTCCCAATAAGGAGAAAAAACAACGAAACTAATAAATGAAAGGACGTTATGAAGACTTAACCATTACATGAAACATTATGATGGTGTTGTTGCAAAAAATACCCCTTAAGGGGCATTAACCATTACCCATAGTCAAACATAAATTAAGGCAACTAGTGTTGTGCGCAATTTACACTAAAATTGAATGAACACAAAATAACTCAAATTGAGGAAATTATAATCTTAAGTGGTGAAATCGGAACCGTAATATACCCCTTTTTAATGGTTTTTTTAATTTAATTTTTTATACCCTTTTAACATATTGCCTCACAATGCCCACATCCACACTACACACATTTTAGAAGAAAAAAAAACGACTCATAATGTCACATTACTGATTGGACTGCTACATGGTCTAACACACATAGAGAAATAAACCCAAAAAGGCATAAAGCACTAAAAATAAACAATTTTTTTTCTATCGTCTAAAATAAATTTGAGTGAAATTTCATCCTGAAAATGATTGGACTATTTCTTATGGTGGGGTTAAATATTGGTCGTATCAGACATGGCGTGAGACTACCGTTAATTTGTGGTCAGGGTGAGGAGGGACTAAACAAGTCGAAATTGGTGGGGTATCACCTGTTGTTGTCAACGTTTCCAATTATTAAAGTATGAGTTGATTCTAACCCGCACGTTGCGACGGGATGCCGATTATGAATGTTTTAGTATTACCAAAATATTATTTTCATTTTGCTTGACATCTAACCTATCCACACTAAAGACTTTTACTTCAAAACATTCTTTTGATTGTAAGACCATGTGTAATGGGGCGGTTTCCCCCATTCACTTATCTAACGCCCCTAACTATTGCCCTCATAGGCGTGAATTATGTTGAAGTCTTTCTAAGCGTGATTCAGATAGTGATGCTAAAACCTTTATAGTCACGAACCACTTTGTACATAGTCTCACATATCTCTCTTATCTCTCTGAACATCGACTTAATTTAAAAAAGTAATCAGGTAATGAAAAATAAAAGTGGAATTCAATCAAAGAACCAATGAACATATGTCGAGCATGAAATTTGCATTTATACTTCATCAAATGTTGATTGGTGGAATTATGTAAATCATCTTCTTACTTCAACCATTTAAAAACCTAAAACGAGTTTAAAGCCATGTCATAAAACAATTTAGTTGAAAATCTTTTTTATCAATAAAAATAATTACTCTTATCAGCAATTGAAAACAACAATCAGAGAACTATTTCAGAACAAATGTATCATCTGTACATGTATGTTGAAATGGCATGGTATATTTATATACAACTGTAGAACACATTCAAATTGTAAAAAGAGAGATCCTTCTGACATAATCTCATAACATAAAATCTCCCCCTAAGGAAAAAAATACAAAAGCCAAATATATGAATGTTAACACCAGTAAATAAATATCAAAACCTAAAGCAATTAAACATAATAACATGTTGAATTCTTGTTTTTACTTGAAAATAGTCCTATAAAGAGGGTTTCGCATCTCAAATATTGAAGAAAGTTTTTATTGATTTATATTAAAAACTTCGGTTCACCGGAATTATATATACAAAACCAAATATCACTGTAGTACAAGTATACAAAACCCAACTTAATGATCCTTACACACGTATGTGGAAATGAAATGGCATGAGTTTTATAAAATTTTAACACCTGGACACCTCTTCGTTTGATAGTGCCACGTTGCTCTCATATATGACACAACCCCAAATCAGAATAAATGTATTTACTTTACCCTTTCGCACCCTCTATCGCTTAACCAACGTTATCAACTTACGGTTTTCCATTGGCCACAATCCAACGACTACATGAACACAACCGGAGACCATTTCTTCATAATAACATAAGAAAATAAATCCCAAAGTTTCCGACGACACTTTTCTGATTAAAAACCACCGTAAACAATGGCCGAAAGATCAAAGGACACATCATGTTGCAGCAAAGCCGGCCTTCAATTCCCCGTCGGTCGTATCGCTCGTTTAGTTGAATTCTGGTCTACATATGAAAAAGTCTTGTGTAATCAAATTGGTTGGATGCCAATGGTAAATGAGACTCAATATATTTATAGGACTAAAAAACACCAGTTTGAATCATTGCGTCTTTTCACGTAAAGTTTAAATCAATTATTATGGTTGTATGATTTATGAAGCGTTGGTATGGTTTATGAAGCGACTTGTTACTTACCATGATAGGGTATAGCGGGAGTTGAACCGACTTTCATGGCAAATGAAAGTTTGCGTCTTCACCGCAAACGTGGTGATAACCGTTTTTCTTATTAAATTATTGTTATATACTAAGTGTGGTGGTAACCGTTTATTGGAGAAGATGGTTCTTTTAAAAAGAATTGGTTTAGAGGAAACAAAGTGACGCACCTGACGGTTTAGAAAGAAGAGAAACGACATGTCTTAAGTTACGAAACGGTGGGAGGTTTAAAGCGCAAATGGTTTGAAAAGCCATGTGTATGCCTTGGCACCCTAAGTTACTAATTGTATAAGAGTATAATCTGCATACAATTGCTCTTTTGAGGCATTATTGATCTAGTGGAGTGTTCGTTAAAGCCAAAACAAAATTAAAGATTATTTATGGCTTTAATTGTTAATGATATAGGCACGTTCGTATTTACATTCTTGGTTCATTCATATGGCTTAGTATGTTAGTAGTCGTAGATTAGCTATTATTTTCCTTTTTTGGAACGGCCAAATTTATTCAAAGCAAGCAACTAGGAAGACGTTAGAGCCATTAGACTGTGGGGAGTGGGGCTGTTGGTTGGATGGGTAAGCCAGGCAACGCTGGCTAATCCATTTCGTGCCAGAGTTGTGTTTGGTGTTGCCCATTTGGCGTCGCTTTGAAGCCCGGCGTGGGGCGGCCGCCGAGGGGGGGGGGGTGTGAGCTGGCTAGCTAGGATATGATGTTTAATTTTAACCGTTAGCCATAGCCGTTGGGCTTGGCGGTTTCAGCGGTAAAAATCAAATTTTTATAAAAACTTACAAATTTTTACCTATAAACACCCCCCCTCCCCCACACCCCTACAAAATTTTACTAAATTCTTCAACCAATTTCACACCAAACTTTCAATTTTTTTCATCCAAACAACAAAACCGAAAATGGTGCACTGGACGGAGGAGGAGATCACACTTGTCACTTCTATCGTCGATGCACAACGTACGTTACAACGCGGTCAAACCGCGTATTGGGGACAAGCGTTCCAACAATACAAACAACACGTTGGTAACAATCGTCACAATTTAAACGTCTGCTAACACAAGTGGCACGAACTAAAATCGAAGTTGGATCGGTTTAAAGTTTGTTTCAACCATGTCCCTGTGGGGGACCTAAGCCACGGCAATCGAATGGAGATCGCGAAGATCGAGTGGAGGCACGACGAGATTCTAGAATTTAAGTGGGTTCCCCACTTTAATATTTATAGAACTTTGTAATTTTTTAGGAATTATTAACTACTTTTTTTAATTTTTTAGGATTTAATAAGTAGTTTTTTTAGGATGCTACGTAATTTTTTTTTAAATAATATAAGTTTGTATTTTATTTTATAAATCTCAAGTATATAAAAAATATAAAGTCAACCAAAATGGCAGCCCAACGCCGCTAACCCACGCCGCTTTCACACCCCACTTTTTTTGGGTGGTTCGGTGAAGCCCACAATCGCCATGTGTCGAGCAAAGCCCTCAATCCAAGTCCCCCCACTTCCCGCAATCTTAGAGCCACACAACGCAAAGACTTACAAAATGAACTTACACCAATCCTTTCACATCGACTTTATCAAAGACAACCTATTCTTAATCAAAAGAAACCTAAAATGCTTTATATCCTTCATAGTTTTCGACACATTAGCCACTTTGTTAGACAAGATAAGTGAGAATAGGGTATTTGCTACCGTAATTTCGGTCGCAACACGGTAGCAATTGCTCTTTTTCCACCATATTGCCACCAAAAACTCGGTGGCAAAAGCACACGTAGCAAATGTCTTATTGCCACGTATTTGCCACCGTATTATTTTTTTGCTACCGATTTTGCTACCGTCGATTTGCCACCGTTTTGCTACCGCTTTTTGTCACCGTTTTGCTACACATTTTGTTTTGTCACCGTTTTGGTACCGCTACTTTGCCACCTTTATGCTACCACCTTTTGTCATCGTTTTGCTACTATATTTTGTTTTGTCACCCTTTTGCTACCGCTTTTTTGCTACCTCTTTGTCACATTTTACCACCGTTTTGCTACCATTTATGGTATTCCGTTTCCATTCCATAAATTGGCTATTCAATTTCATAAAAATATAACAATTCATAACCTGTTGCTATTCCATTAAAATGTAAGAATTTATACATCCAATATTCCTCATAATAAACATCGAAATCAAAACATCAAATAACTCAAATTAAACCATTCAAATCCAAACATCCAAGCTAAAAGTCTGTGTTCGTATAAGGGTGAGATTTCTTTCAAGATAGACTATTCTTTAAACCTGAGCTTGCAAGATAACTCTCAATTATCACGAATATGCATCAATCCATGATGATCACAATAAACCTTTCCTAAAATGAGATTATAAATGGCAGTGGTGACCTGATAACCATACATAAGAAATATTAAATTAACTCAAAAACTGTGAAAGAATAAATACAAGGAGAAAAATTCAAGGGTCAAACCTCCCTCTAACTGAGTCACAATGACAAGCTATAAGGGTGGGATGGTGACTAACCTGTCAAGTTCAAAAAACAAATTACAAGTTGCACTTGTAACAACTAGCCAACAAATTGTAACAATATAGAAATGGAGTAGCTGTGTTACAACTCCTATTTGTAGCTATTCAATTACAAGTTGCACTTGTAACAACTACCCAACAAATTGACACGTGTACTAAACCCTAATGAAGTCAAACGTTGACTATGAGAGACTAATATTGTCAAAATTTAAAACTTTGAATGTGGAGTGACTAAAAGTGTCAATATGCTTAAACTAAGCCTCTGAGTGACCCTACACGGTATTCGTATTCTCTTATTGAGCCACTTGTTGGATAAACAAAACCATTCACGATAAAATTCAAAAGTTGTGCATCGAAGGGTTAAAAGTGTCAACATGTTAATTCTTACATCTGAGTGACCTTTTAACGAACCTGGAGCGTCGTGAAGTTCAATCATACTCTCGGGAATGCCTAATATTTTCCGTTTAGGGCTTTGATGTCGTTAAACGATAATACGCACAAGTTTGTGCGTTAAAAGGACTAAAAGTGTCAACATGTAAATCTACACCTTTGAGAGACCTTTTAAACGAACCAGGAACTCCGTGGTGCTCGGTCATACTACCGGATGTGCCTAAGATTGGCCATTAGAGGTTCTCGTACCTTGTATTAACAATACATGTGAATATATAAAGTATTGTGCAAAAAATGTCAAATAATAAAAGTTTAAAAACACTTAAAAGGCAACATGGACCAAAAGTGACAACTGCCATAGTTGTTACCTGGACTAGGCTCGCTCGCAGGTCGCGAGACGTTGGGCCGAGATGGGTCGCGGGCCGCCAGTCCCTAAAACAACAACAACAACTCTTTTTTTTAATTATTTGTTTGTTTTGTTTTTGCTTGATGAACACTCATATGAAAACCATTTTAATTGATTTGATGGACTTGTTAATGGTTTTAAAAACCTGGTATAACACTTGTTATGATCCTAATGAGTCCCTAAAACACTTAGCATCATCCTATCAACTCTCAAATACTATAAATAAGTGGTGAGTTTATTCATTCAAACTCACACCTTCATTCATTCTTTCTATACTTCTCATATTTGAGGGTCCTGACCAATTGGGAACTTCCTTTGAGTTTTTTCAGTCCCTAGGACCACTTGTAAGTGATCCTTTCGTGACTAGTTCGTTTATTTGGCTTTTAAAGACGGAAAGTCAAGTGTTTACAATAAACGCTTTGACTTTCAGTTAGACCATAAATGGTCAACCCATTGTTCGCAACGAACATGGCTACGTGATCGTAATTAGGTAAGTGTTAATCCCTTAAAAGGGCACCTCCTAAGAATCACGTTTGCTTGGTCAATTGACGAGTCAACATATTAATGTTTTAAAAGTCAACGGGTCGGTTTTTGAAATAATTGTGATTTGAGTTTAAAGGTGTTCTAAAATATGTTTTATCACTTAAACAACTTAGTAATAATTATTAGAACATGTGTAAACATGTTCGGCTCGTCAATTCCAGTTTTAGGGTCGGTTCGCAACTGAAAGTCGTAAAATTTGACTTCTACGTTGACTTTCGATTATGAACCGAATTAGACTAGTATGCTTCTGATTTAAGCCCCCGTTATGATCATATTATTATATAGCATAACCCTATACGGTTACATTATATGATCATGCTAGTAATCTGAGTTTTATGCAAGTTACCGTAATTATGCCATACTTTAACCGATATGCCCTTTTAAGCAAAAATAAGGTTTTAGACACCAATAAGATTGCAAACGATTTAGGTACTGATATGTTAACATGTTTAACATATTTTGATGCTACAAATCTTATCACAAACTGAGTTTACATATAATATGTAGGTCCGTTTGCAGATCGTCGGACAACTACGAGATCTTGTTTCGAATACCGTAACGAGTGCGGAATCCACGTTACGATACAAACCGAGCGAGAGATAAACACAACACAAAGATATAACATTTAACAGTTGTATATTGATATCGACATAGTTTCGTTACAGAAAGATATTACAATGAAACACACAAATGAAACTCTCAGATCTCTCTTTCTACCTGTCTGTGTGTCTTTGGTGCTGTATATATAGGGACAGAGACGACCAAACTCCATGCACCCGACGAAACCTCCAATATCGACGAAACTTGAAGAGTTTCGTCGATATATATGACGAAACATGGGTGTCCACGATGAAACTTCAAAGTCGACGAAACTCACTAAGGTTTCGTCGACATGCATGCTTAAATTATGGGTTTCTGCCCAAGTTAAGTTGATTGGCCCAAAAAAAATTCACATGTACGTGAATTCTGAAAATTCAGATTGTAAAGATTGGTCAAACATGTGACATCATCATGATGATGTCCTGGTGATGTGTCATCGGGGATTGGTTCTCGGCTCTCCGTGCTTCGCGTGTCGAACTCTGGGGCGTACGACGGAGGAATGTCGCTACGTCAGGCTTGAGCCGAACCTAACCGAGTCGAACCAAACCGAATCGAACCGAGTCGAGTCGCGTCCACATAAAGTGTACCAACAAACTCCTCCTTGGACGCTACTCGTGATGGTTCGTCTTCCATGTCGGAGGATCTTCAAAGTCTTCACGCGTCATAAGTAGAAAGTGTAATAACAAACTCCCTTTTCATTTAGGAAGTGTGTTAACAAACTCCCCCTTAAGATAAGCTCTCCTTTGAGTTATGCTCGTGAATCTTTTGATCTTCAATTCTTTAGATCCTTGTGGTGTTGATGAGTGATCAACTACAACCTGATCATCTTGATCTTCTGATTGCATCAACGTCGTGTCTACACCTTACGACTTGTCATCTGACACGTTCTCTTCGCCTTTAGCTGATTCTGATGTCATATCTGCACATACAGGAAAGCTAAACACATAATGAGAACAACCGCTTAGAATTTAGACAAATTAAACAAATGACACATATGAGATCAAATCTCAATCAAACACCGACCGACACAGTTTGAAAGTTTAAAAATTGATCAATTTTAATCCTTTAACTTTCAAAACTTGTTAACTTTGAACGTTTATGAAGATGGAATTGTTTTCCGGCTTACAATCAGGATTTTGGGTAGGATAGACTCGAGTTCCAACATCGGTCAATCAAAAATAAACTAGAAGCAAATTTTTTTTGTCTTTTATAAAGTTTATATTAAAACACAACTAAAATCTTTTTGGTATTTTTCATTTTTCAAATGTAAAGACGGAAAGCAATAAATAAATATATACAGAGATGCAGAAACGAAGAAATGTAAATAAATATTTACAGACGTTCTTTTTGCGAGTTTCGAGGGTAAGAGAATCATATCAGTGTACGGTCACGCCAAAACGCTCTGGTTGTTCAATTAGTTAACATTTAAATAAGCATCCTATAACGATTATCGGTATTGTTGTCCACTTAAGCTCAACTTATCAGATGTAATAATGATTAGGGGATACGTTAAGGTATGATTTATACTTACCGACCAGTGTTCATCCACACACGACACATTCCCGTAACAAGGTATGCACGAGAGTTCATCTTACCGGTGAGTATGTCGTTTATCATCTGTTTGACCGTATAAAAGATGTGAGAAACTCACTTATTTTTGAATTGAAAACAAGTCCTATGTGATAGAATCACTTATTGATGAGGAACTTGATTTTCATATGCATGAGGGCACAGGAGCAAGTTCGTGAACAGGTCAGTACAACGTACAGCAGAGAGACGAACTTGACTCCCGGATAAATGTGATATTTTATCACTTATTTGTTTGGACATGTGATTGTTGATCACTTATTGAGGTCGAATGCAATATGTACACGTATGTATAGTATCATGGAAGATCTAGAGTTCGTCTCCGTTATTTTTCGGTAAAAGATACAACCATGATACCCAGATGATAAAACAGCATAAAGACCGCATATCTCAGACCTCGGCAATCAATCAAACAAAATTTCGGTACTAAGACCATATGCCAATGTGTGGTTCCCACCTGGTCTTCAGTCGATTTAGGTTTATATCACCCTGCACATTTTAAAATGATTGTGAGCCCACCGATACATCTTATATAGAGCTGCTTATCGTGTTTCATTTTAAGTTCAGTTCGAAGAGGTTTCGACAGACCACTGATTTACTATCATTTTCCCTTTTTCTCGCCAGGAAACTCATTTTTGTTTTTCTATTGTTTTTGCGTTTTTGAAATTTTTTGATGTTTTTGAATTTTTTTTTGGATTTACTCCCCCTAAAATCAACAAACTATGATAAATTTAAAAAAAACACAAAGGAATTTACAAAAACGATTTCCCGATGTCGGTTAACTCATGTTTTACCTCAATGCCGTTTACCAAAATTAAATTTTTGTCAGAAATGATTAATCGAATTTTGGAAAAATCAGTTGGCAAGTCGGTAATCGGTGTGGACCATGACAACATTGACTAGTTTCATATTGAAACAATCATGTGTGAGGTGATATTCGAGTTCAACGTGTCAGGTCAAAGAGTGCTGTACGAGATGATATAATTCATAAAGCAGCTTAAATGTCGACAAGTATAGGAGAGATTAGAAATTCAAAACCGTATCCTGCAACTGCTTCGTGCATTGCCAGGAATCTGAGTGCTCTCCCGAACTGTATATCCACCTGGTGTGGATTTTAAGGTCGATTTTGCAGCTACTTCGATTAATCCGAGAAATCTCTTCACAGCAACAAGATCAGAAACCTCCAGGTTCGGCTGTTCTTCCACAATGCACCAGCGAAGGTATTTGTCTTTCTCTTTCAGAAGTAGTGTGCGGTTGTTCAATCCACGCCAAGGCATCTGCACACCCGGTTGGTTTGTTCAACAAACACATTTTCTTCAATCACACCGCGAAGAAATGTACACTGCACGTTCATCTTGTTAATTTTGAACTTTAGACGTGCTGCAGGTGCATACATTTTGATTGAATCTATCCTGGGGACCCGATCAAAGCCTTTAAAAATCAAAATTTGGTATGATTTTCATTTTGTCGAAGCTTTCAATCTTCTTTCATCAGCGTTCTTTCATCAGACATTTTGCCTTCTTTTCTTTTCTTCTCTCCATCAAAGGCAACAACTCCTAGATATAGTAATGTTTCAGAGCCACATGTCGCCGATCTTGTGCATGGACGCTCCACTATCAACAATCCTAAGACTATCAATAGTTCCTCCTGGAACATCATGCACACTCATTCAGAGATTAGTTGGAGAGGGGGACCCAAGCCTTCATAGACTTGGGTCGTCCGTCATCATCGAGGATTGTGACTTCGATTTCCTGATGATTTGGAATTGATTGAGCTCCCCCTGAAACAGTTACCGTTTTTGGTTTCCAAATGTGTTTCTGTTTTTCATGTTTAACATCCGATTTAACAGATTTTGTTTGGACAACCTCAGGTTTTAACGCCTTATCAACTTCTTTTCGTTGTTTCTTTTTCTGTTTCACTTCTCGTTGTTTAACAAAACGAGGGTCCTGTTTTGGTGAAGCAGATCTTTAATAGTAACTGTTACCACGGGGGGAATCAACTTTTGCCTTTCCTTTTGTGAGATATGGACAGTTTCTAACAATGTGTCCATTCTCACCGCATTCAAAGCATGATCTCCGCTCAACAAACCTCGGAGTATCATAACCATAGGAGCTTGATGATGAACTTCGTGATCTTGAGGTACTTGGTCCTACATCACAACCGTTTGTGTGTTGTGTGTAATTGTTTTGACTGTTTCTTTTCAAAATTTTAACTTGTTTAAAAAAATCCGTGTTGGATTTGTTTTCGAAAGTTTCAATTTTATCAGTCTCTCTGGATTTCACGAAGTTGATCTTCTGAACCTTTTTCTTGTAACGAGCTTCTTTTGTTTCCACCTTATGTTGTGAAATCTTGGGCTTTTGAGCTCGTTGTTCCTTTTGTTTATCTTTAAAAGCGATAGGTTGTTTCTTTGTCGGTAATCTTTGATTTCCAAATTGTCTTCTAACTTCAGCTTTTGGAATAGGATCACACTGAGTTACAGAAACTCTCGGGATCTCTTTTTCCCAAAAACTTACTTGTATAATCCTCGAAAACTTTATCAATCAAAGATTGATTGACATTTTTGATTGGAAAATCTTTGTCTGAATATATTTTACTATCACCGACTAAAGTGTACAATGCGTTATCACTTTTAACAGCAGACACAGATTCTTTCAGTTCCTTGACAGGATTTATCACTTGTTTGGCAACAGATTGCACAGCAGGAGTAGAAGGGTCACAAAGAATATGATTCTCAATTGGAATTTCTACTCCTTTCATCCTATCAAGTGATTTATCCTGATCACTCACATCTGATTCATCATCAGACGAATCATAGTCCTCAATAATTGGAGCACTTTGATTCGTAGACGTTGAAGTTTCTGTTTCTTCAGATGAGGTACTCGAGGAACTGTCCGATTTGAACCCTAATCCTGTAGTAACTTCCTCATAATCGAGAGGTACACTTGGTTCAAACCGAGGCATTTCCTCCTCATCGGGCATTCTGGTATAGTTGTGTCTTAAAGGAGGCGGACACGACTTATACCCAACGCCTTTCACATTCCCTTTCAGCTTTTGAACGTCTATGATGTGATCAAGCACATATCGGGAGTTTGAGTAACTCTCCAATTTGAGCTTGATCGCATCATGCTCACATTTTGCAACGGCTAGCTCCTTCTTTGTTTCCTCAATGATATTAATGTAGTTATTAATACCAATTTGTTTGTTGAAAACAGTTTTTGTTAATTCGGAAACGCTTTTCTTGAGTGTTTCAACTACCGATTTAAAATCCTCTTCATTGCGAGCTAAAGCCATGTTTGCCTCTTTGCATTTTGACAGTTCAATAACCAAACTCTGATTGTCACTATTAACCGTTTCAGATTCATGTTTCAATTCAGCACATTCATGTTTCATATCAGCACAATCACTACATATTCTAGTAGTTTCAGATTTTACCTGACTTGTAGAAGCTGAAACATTAGCCATAAAGGCAGTCTGAGAAGAGAAAGATCCATCTTCAATGAGAATCTTCTCCATTTCTTCTGATGTAGCATCAGCTTTCTTGACCAAGACATATTTCTGACACTTTACCTCCTCAGCATCATTCAACAAACTATCACCTTCAGAATCAGTTCTCTCATTCACATCCGATTCTTCATCCGAACTGCCACTGTATCCCGAACTATCATCATCTTCAGAGAATTCTTCTTTGTGCACATGCTTGATGTGACTGATGATCTTCGCATAACATGCAGTTCCTCCTCCCAACTGTACGAACCAATCACATCCCTCATCGGCTTGTACCACTAATGCTCGATTAGTATTAGATGGCCCTGACTGGTTTGTTTGGTTGTTATCAGCTACTATCCCTCTTTCGTTGTTAGCATGATTTGAAGTACTTGTTTGATTTTGGAAGGGATTTTGGTTGCCTTGTTTGCTCGGTCGCGTGCATTCACGTTTGAAGTGACCCTTCTTACCGCAATTGAAGCACGTCACTGCATCCTTATCAAAACCGTACTTCGTATCCCGCTTGCTTGCTTTCCAAGCTAGTCTTCCCGGTTCTCCTCTTATAATCCTTAGCTCGTCTAACCGCGCTCGCAAACGCCCACTTGATATCCATTAACTCCATTTCGTCCCTGTCTATCTGCTGATAGTCTTCGTTTGTCAAATTAATGTTGCCAATTTGACTTGCGACTAGTCCGCAGTAGGCATTGACCATGGTGTTAAGAAGTTCCATAGTTTCCCTTGCAGTCTCCACATTGACTTTGGATAAGTTTGCTTGTGGTTGTTGGGTTTGAGGTTGTGGTTGTGCTTGTGATGGTGTTGGAATATAAGCATTTGGATCAATTTGAGGTTGAGTGGGAGGAACTTGTGGTGGAGGTTGGGGTTTAGGTAGCCACGCACTTGCATCGAATTGAGGTTTTGAGAAAGCATGAGCTTTAGTAATCATATGCGCTGGCGTATGATAAGCACTTGGATCGAAAACTTGAGGTGGAGCTGATTGTGGAACCGAAAAAGATCTTGTATTCGACATAAACGCCGTCTGTATCTTCGGTTGCTAAACTGAACTGGAACTAGCTAAAGAATTAAAACATGCAAGATACATTTCGGTATTTTGAGGAACAGAAATTCGTTTAGCTTTCCGGATTTCTTCATCATTCTTGTGTTCCAACTTCTGAATGAATTCATAGATATTGACAGTATCTAGAACGCCCGTATGCTTTAGAAGCTCAATGAATGGGCTCCACTTTGGAGGTAGAGCATGTTGAGTTGCAAGAACATTATAAGAATACATTTCACTAATCAAATGATAAAAACGAGTAGTCATATCATTTAGGGTTTCATTCTCCAAGAATTGAAATGATTCAAACTCTTTCTTCAATAGATCATGGTATGTCTTTCTAGTAGCTGCATTTCCTTCACCTCTTGCTACCAATGCATCACATAAAGCTTTCGTGCTCGTGCAATAAGAGAATTGATGATAGATGTCTTTGTGGAGTGCTTGCGTGAGAATAGCAAACGCCTTCTTCTCTAGATCATACGCTTTCTTGTCATTTTCTAGCATATTCGCCAATGTCGCCGCACTTGAACCTGCTTCTTTGAGGGATGTGTTGTATGGTGAGGTGAAACACGTCCATAATTCGGTATTTTGCCCTAGAACATATGTATGAAAACATCCTTTCCATGTTGGATATTCGTTCATGTGATTTAACTTTGGCGGGCGGTTGTTGCTTCCCGTTTCGCTTTCACTTAACATAAGATTTTGAATGCTTTGATTCTGATTCGTCACCAATGCCCATTGATTTGCACTAATCGATTGTTGAGGCATGACATGTCTTAACCAAACGGCTGCGGATGTCTGATCTTCACCTGGTCTTGGATCCATGCTCCAATCCCATGGACTCGTACAACTCATGATCGATGTATGAAAGTGAAAACCTGGTTACACACTTGAAAACAAACTGTTATGATAGATTTGCAACACTTCTATTTAAAAATTGAACAAGTTTCGATGAAACTCTTCTTTGACGAAACTGCACTCGACGAAACCTGTTATGATAACGAAACTTCCGTGACAAAACCTTTACTCGACTGATCCTTGATTAAACGACGAAACCTTGATTAACCGACGAGACTTAGAGAAACGACGAAACTTCTGTGATTGACGAATCCTCTTGTGAAGAAATGATGATCGACGAAACTCAATGGGGTTTCATCGAAGTCACTCTTGGCGAAACTCTGATGAATCTTTGTTATGACGAAACTCTATGTTGAATTATGATCGACGAAACCTCTCTTAATGACGAAACCGTATGGAGGTTTCGTCGCTTATGCTTTCGTCGACAAAGAGATAAGGACAAAATTTTTGAAACACAATTTTGCTAAAACTTTCGATAAAAACCCACAAGAACATACAAGCATGTAATATAACAAGGTTTCCAATAAAACTTATAGCAAAACAACACAATGTCCACTGATTTTTGAAGTATTTTTCCAGAAAATATGAAGTTTTTCAAGAACACAAATCTGGGTTTTTGACTTTTAACCATGTAAGAGACTCAAAACCCACTCGAAAATGCCACCGGAAACTCAGTTTTCAACAAGAAATCGAGCCTTACGCTCTGATACCAATTGTAGGTCCGTTTGCGGATCGCCGGACAACTACGAGATCTTGTTTCGAATACCATAATGAGTGCGGAATCCACGTTACGATACAAACTGAGTGAGAGATAAACACAACACAAAGATATAACGTTTAACGGTTGTATATTGATATCGACAGAGTTTCATTACAGAAAGATATTACAATGAAACACACAAATGAAACTCTCAGATCTCTCTCTACCTGTCTGTGTGTCTTTGGTGCTGTATATATAGTGACAGAGACGACGAAACTCCATGCATCCGACGAAACCTCCAATATCGACGAAACTTGAAGAGTTTCGTCGATATATATGACGAAACATGGGTGTCCACGATGAAAATTCAAAGTCGACGAAAGTCACTAAGGTTTCATCAACATGCATGCATAAATTATGGGTTTCGGCCCAAGTTAAGTTGATTGGCCCAAAAAAAATTCACATGTACGTGAATTCCGAAAATTCAGATTGTAAAGATCGGTCAAACATGTGACATCGAGAATTGGTTCGCGGCTCTCCGTGCTTCGCGTGTCGAACTCTGGGGCGCACGACGGAGGAATGTCGCTACGTCGGGCTTGAGCCAAACCTAACTGAGTCGAACCAAACCGAGACGAGTCGCGTCCACATAAAGTGTACCAACATAATATCGTAAATTGTGCTTTAATTTGACCAAAATGCCCTTTAGGCGCGTAGATCGGTTTTAAGCATAATTTCTCATACCAAACTCATTACCTATTGATGTAATATCATAATTAGGATATTTTGGGATATCAATTCAGTTCATAAACTTAGTTTATGCATACGTTCTTGAATTATGTTCGTAACTGACGATAATGCCCTTATTGCACCTAAAATGGTTTGAAAGCGTGATTTTCATACAAAACATTTTAGATACTGATATGTTATATTAAATAACATACTTTGATCATATAAACCTGATCATAACATCATTTTTCCTAAAATATCACACGTATCGTCATTTGGCGACTTCAATGCCGTATCGACGCGTAGTATGGTTTTAAACCATAGCTATCAACCAAGACTTGTTACCTACAAATTTTATAAATCATTTTAAATATTTTTCATAGTAGGTACATGTTTTAAACTCAGATTAGCAAATTAGCCTACAAAACTATGTGTGAAATTACCAAAATGCCCCTACGGAGCATAGTTTGGTCTTAAACTATAAAAAAACACATATGTTTGATATCCTACTGATATTATATCATAAATAAAGTGTTTTCATAGACTGATTATGGTCGTAACATCAGGTTGTACGCAAGTTCCTTTTATACGTCGCTAAACGACCAAAACGCCCTTATGAGGCATTGTTTGATTTTAAAACCTTAAGGGGCACACAAGTTGATATCCTACTGATATTATAACTTGTTTAAAGTATATTGGCATATGGAACTTGTTCATGACTCATCCAGTTAATTGTTATCGCTTACACGCGTACGGTTAGACTTACGTAACTAGTTTACGTAACTTTACCGAAACGGGTAAACCTTATCATTTTTACTTCAAAATCCAGAATGTATTTAGTTTACCCATATTATACAAGTCTTCATACTTGTTGGGTCTAAATTACATTCCATTCTTGTCATCGTTTAATCTAGCGTATCGCACGGTTTTTATTAGTTTAAGCTAGCCGGTCTAAGTCTAGGACTTAAATAAGACCCTTAAGCATTCCAAATTGGTTATATATTACCATCATTCCAGACTAGAGCCTTTCGGTAAAACCTATCTACACTTATCTAGTGAATTATGCTACTGAGTTATTTAAACCTTGCTGTGAATCGAGTATTAACTCAGGTAAATACTTTAAACTTATTTTCCCTTATACGGGCTTGGGATACTGTAAATTATTATCGCTTGGTCGGGTATGGGATCACTTGGTCGGATTGTGACTAACAAATCCGCATAACCAGTTTTAATCCGTATTGTTTGATAACATAAACATTGGGGGTTAATGCGACCGTGTCCTGGATATCCTTGGCTCATTTAATTGCAAATGGCCACGACTTAAGCACGGGGTATAGGCATACACCTGACAGATGCGTATGTTAAAAATATTCCCAGAATGTTGGGGATAACTCCTTATAGGTTTATGTAGTGGTGTGTCGGTTAATCAAGTCTCGGATTCTATATCGAGCCCGAAATGTATGACAAATATGTAAATCTGTATACAAGATTATAAATGTAGTTGTCCCAAGTTATAAAAGACTTTTCGTGCCTTGTGCACCTAAACCAATTTTTGAAACATTTTCAAATGTGTCAGTTAGTTGTATTTACCAGTGTAAACTGACATATTTTCAAAAGACTAAGTGACAGGCACTACACACAATTAGGCTGGGAGCTGCTTGGTGACAATTAAGGATCTTGCAAATCCTTAGGATGCACTAAAGTCTGTTAAACTTCATTTGTACATTTTATATGATCCGCCTGTGGATACGATATTTCAAGCTCGTCTGTAATTATTACTTTGGTATTTTCAGACAATTGAGTTTGTAATAATATTTTATAATCCAAGACTTCCGCTGTGCTCTTCTGTGTATGTTTGACTATGACGATACCAATCTTACGTCATGATACTCCCCACCGGGCTGAGCTGTAAATATCGGGGGTGTGACAATCCCACAACATGAGATATCATTAAAAAGCATTATTTTTCAAGCATGGCATAAGTTTTTATCTTTACCTTTTGAAATGAAGTTGCAGCTGTTGCCATTGTATTGACAAGTAAATCATGCGTGGAAAAAGTGATCTCTCCTCAAAGCCTATCACCTTTGCTTTGGGTTGTTTAGACTTATCCTGCTATAACTTCAATTAATCCTTGTTG
>JARYGA010060610.1:0-40997 GCA_030545235.1 Helianthus tuberosus
ATTTAAACAGTTGTTTCATAAATGAATTATTGAAACTCGTGGTATATTATATATGCTTTTTGAGTGAATAGAAGGGCTAATGTTGTGATGAACTATGTGTAATGTGGTACTGATGTGTTGTGTTATGTATTTTTTTTATTAAGGAATGATGTTATGTGCATGATGTTGGATATGATTGGCAACACGGAAGTTGATTTGGTAAATGATAGGGTTTTTAATACTGAATTGTGATTATCGACAAGTTATGTGGTGTTAATGCACATGTGCATTAACACTACAGAATAGGCTTAAACAGAATAGGCAGAATAGGCTTATACGGAACATGATAATAAGATAATTTTATGATATATACAGTTAATGCACATGTGCATTAACATGACATAACAGGCTTATACATAATAGGTTTATACGGAACATGATAATAAACTAATTTTATGTTCTATACAGTTATGCACATGTGCAAAGTTTGACAAATTACGATTACACTGAATAAGACAATGAGGTGTGTGATACATAGTTATGCACAACGTAATAGTATGTTAACATGCACATAAATCTGAATAGGATTCACTTAATAAATCAGTATAATAAGGTGATTTTGTTTTTTATATAGATATGGACTTGTGCATAAATTGTCATAGTTGGTTAATATGCACATTAATTTGAATACTAATCTCAATTATTTATTCATAAATGATATATAATTTGTATGTATTGTTATTTTGGTGTTGGTTTTTGTTATGACATACAGTTATGCAGTTATATTAATATGTAATCAATTATATTATGAAGTTATATGAACTTGTAACTCATGGTTGAATATGATAATAAGGTAGCATTGTGTGATATACAGTTATGCACATGTGAATAATTTGATAGAATAGGTTAAGAAGGTCATTCATGTTGATGTACATGTGCATAGTTTGCCATAATATGCTAACAAGGCCAGTCATGTTAATGCACATGCGCATAATTATGCACAAAACCCGTTTCCCAAATATATTTAGAATGTAATAAGAGAAATGATGACTTGTGGCAGATCGGTACAATCAGGATAATATAACCTTTATGGGGGTTTGGAATTTGTCGAGAAGCCCAAGCTCTGCTGAATAATTACTGGAATGGCACGAGTTGATCGGGCTCCTCGATAATGTCAATTTGTCTGATGGCAAAAATAGTTGGGAATGGTTGGGAGGTAATGACTCTGATTTTTCTGTCAATGCTGTCAAGAACTTCCTGTATAGCGGCTCCAATTTCAACAGCAGGCACGTTGTGAAATGGTTGAAATGGGTCCCAAAAAATGCAATATTTTTGTTTAGAGGGCGGTTTTAGATCATATTCCCATGCTGAATGCACTCTGGGATCGAAACTGTTGGGGCGAAGACGTGAAATGTTGTCTGTTTGAAGATGGCGATGAAACAGCTGAACACCTTCTTTGTTCGTGCAGGGTAGCGTCAACTGTCTGGTACCACATTAGTCAGTGGTGCAAGGTGAGTCCTTTTATTCTGTTTTTGGCTAAAGATATCGTAATTTCTTCCGAGTTTTGCAATCTGGATAGAGAAGTGAAAGAAGCTTTACATGGCATTATGTTCGTGACAAATTCGTGTATATGGTTAGCCAGGAACAATAAAAGGTTCTCGGAGACTTAAGTTAACCACGGATAGATTATCCGTAATATTAAGTCCGTCGGGTTTTTATGGTATAAGAATCGGTCCAAAAATGTCACACCCTGACTTTTGCGGAAGCGTGATTTGGTGTGACTTGCTAAATATCATTGCATTCAATCATAACAACAACTATATGATAAAAACCGAAGGTGATCGTCCATTAATTTAGTTTAAAACATAACAACATTGTTTGAAACATAGACATCAAATTCGAGTACAAACCATGCAACTTGTTTTTAGAGTTCACAAAGACTCGACAAAAGACATTAATTAAAAAACCAGGCTTTGGGAATTGTGCCTTATCTAGGATAAGACACACAATCCAAATCCTCAGACATAGGACGACACCTTTTATTCTCAACTTCACTTGAAACATCCAAACGCCTGCCAGATCCATACTTAATTACCTGAAATACATGTATTTTGAAAACATCAACAAAAGTTGAGCGAGTTCATGTGATTTGTATGTGTGCATGAATAATCCTTGGAAACATTTGTAAGTATGTATGTATTTGTAAATTGGTATGAAGCGATAAGGAACAGATCAATTAATGTGTAGCTAATACATTAACATGTGTGAAACGGCTTAGGAAGGCTCAAACCTAGCAGATTTTGTACCGGGCCTCCGGCTGTAAGACATAGTCACCTCATGGGCCAAAACCCCGGTCCACATGGGTGTGGGCTTGCTACACCCAAATAGATCTATTACTCATGTCCCTCGGTCCTAACACGAGGATTAATGGTCTTAAGAGTGCGCCTACCCATTCACATGATCTAACAGTATTTTCCTTAGCTAACCATACCATTTGTATTTGTCTGTAAACATTTAGTAACATGTACTTCACCCCCGAAATTATAAAACTGAAAACAGTTAAAAGAAAAGGGGGACATGAACTCACAGGTTTGCGTTCTTCGAATCCGCCTGTAACTCAAAGTTTCCTCTGGTGTACACGACTACCTACAACGTACTATGGTCTATTAGACGAGCGGGTCGTGCCTTGACTTAGTATTAATTAGTGCCTTTGAGTTACGTTTCCAAGTGTCTTCATCATTATTCCAAAATAATAAATATTTTAACTTAAATTATATTTATTAAATTTTTGGAATAATAGTTAAAGCATTATATATTTTAACTTGGTACTTTTCAAGTATTTATACATGTATTTCCTTCCCAAGGATGGGCGTACTTGTATTCGTATTCTTATACTCGTATATTTTTGCCACGTATCGGTATCGTATTCCGGTGTGTATTTCTACGTATGAGGATACGTATCTTTATTGTATTCATTAAGTATTCTTATTCTTAATTTCGTATTAATTTTTCCGGAATATTTTCTTTAATAAGAGTTCACCAATATATATTTCCAAAATATATATTTCAATAAATATTACTTAGAAAAATTATTTATAATTTTTCCCTTGGCAAAAATATTTGTATTTTCGTAAAAGTTCCAAAATAATATATTTTCAAGTCTAACTTAGAAAATATATATAAGCCTATTTTTCCCCAAAAATGATATATTTCACATTTATTTGAGAAAATATATATTTCACTCCAAAAATATTGTATTTCATGTTTGCTGAGAAAATATATATTTCTTTAAAAAATAATATATCTTCTAAGAGTTTCAAAAAAATATTATTTATACTTGCCATAAATAATATGTTTTTCCCTTGTCCAAAAATATGATATATTTTGTAGTAATCATGAAAATCCCATTTTCGTTCCCTTGATGTCCAAAATACTATTTACCAAAATATACACATGAATAATATTTCCGGAATATTTTGTGAGTTATATTCCTTTGTTCGGTTTTACCGGTATTTTGGGTATTCTTTGTATATTTATTCCTTGGAATTTTGTTAATATTTCGGATTGTAATTCTTGGTATTTTGATGTGTTATATTATTTCATGTCCTAAAATAATATAACTAATACACATAATATACAAATAATCACACACATGGTGTCTTCTAAATACATATTTCCTAAATACATATTTAGTCACTTTTATTTACAAAGACCAACCTCCAATATTTATATTTTTGTAACAACAATTATGGCAAACTTTATGTGAAAAATTCATGGTTTAAAATACACTTGTAAATATTTATTTAGAAATATTTTCTAAGTGTTTAAATTTTTAGAAAATTTTGCCATAGTTTCCCCTAAACATGGAGGTTTCCATACCTTCAAAGTATATCATTTTCTTTTGTAAAATCAACACAATCAATTCACAATCATCAACAAACAATCTTTACTTACCAATTTTGCCAAAAACAAGTATAAACTAATACTTCATGAACTTGAAATTTCACAAAAATTTGTAGTAACTTACTAGTGTTCTTAGTAAGCCTTGTTACCTTCCAAAGTGTGATTGATTCTTTAAATACTTCATTTTTAAAAAGATTGATCTTTACAACTTATGATCATGTTTTCTAAAAATATTTCTTTATGAATTCTTCTTGTTACACAAGTGTTTCTACACTTGTTTAACCACCAAAAATAAGGTTTGTTTATGTAAGAACCAAGATTTAGTAAAACTTATATTTTTAACTTGGTTTCTTTAGAAATCATCCATAAAATTTTAGATCTACAAGTATTACTACTCACTTTGATCATTATTTTTTCAAGAAAACATTTTATTCTCTCAAGTTCATGCTTTATGTGTGGATGATCCATGAATCTCTAACATGTTCATCCTCTCATCTTGCTAGATTATGTTTTTAATCTTGATCTAGCAAGATCATATGATGATCTACATCATTTTCACAAACAATCAACAATCATCAAGCATAACAACTCATAAACAACTTAGTTTCTTCATTAATCATGCTTATGTTCAAGTTTACTTCTTATGATTCTTAATGTTCTTCAAGATTATGATTATGAACCTTCTTTTAACCACTTAAAATGGAAGTAAACTAGCAAGATCAAGACTCTTACCACTAGCATAAGGCTAGGGATGATCAAGTGAAGAAAACAAGTGGGTAAAAGCAAATAGAGAAAGTCCTTGCACTTCCGAAAGCTCCTAGCTTCTTTGTATGATCTCTAACACCTTTGTATGAGCTTGGATTATATGAGAATGGAGGAATGATGGTGGATGTGTGTGGGCTTGAGTTCGGCCGAAGGTAAGCAAGAGGGGGAGGGGAGGAAGTGTGTGTTTTAGTGTGTGTAGGAAATGAAGTTGTGATACATATGTTACATTTATAATCCATTCAAGTGTTTATCTTATGTATAATGTGTTCTTAAAGGGCCTAACATGATCTAATATAAAATTGGAAGAAAATCTTATGGAAGGTCCCTTGTTGGGCCGTCCATAGGTGGGGGGGGGGGGGGGTAGTAGACTAGGTTTTAACTAAATTGGTTACTTACTAGTTGAAATCCAAGTATTAGTTAAGTGTTTTAGTTATTAGATATTTGTATGGTGTGTTATGATGTTCGAGGACCATAACTAGCTTGGTAATGTTAAAACAGTGCTTCTAGTGAAAATTTGGTGTTTCGGGTAGTGTCCGGTTGTTCGGTTGGTTACCGGTTCGTTAAGGTGCTAAACTTTGCAATTTAGTGTGCTTTATGTTACCTTTTATGACAGTTTCGATTCCCGACACTTAGGAAAGTATTCAGGACCATTTAAGCATATTTCTGCATGATATTATGTTGTTTAAATGCTGAATTCTGCAGAATTCTGCAGTTTATGTGAGTTTTAGGCATTTTCTGGCACTTAAACTATCCCTAGGAAGGCAGTTATGTGATCCTTACTTTCCTACACACTATACTAGTGTGATACTTGGTTTCTGGCCCATTCTAGGTCTCAATACAACGTCTGTCTATTTACTGAACTCCGTCAGCATTTTTCTGATTTGTCTGATAATTGTGTTAATTGTATTTAATGCACCTTTTAATTCAATAAAGTTCTCATGCAATAATGGTATGACAATAAGCAATATGTGGTGTACATGTATATATGAAGCAATAATCAGGAAGCAATTCAAACAATAAATTGTGATTCAGCACAGTCATTAAGCACTAATCATTGTCTAATAATTATACGGATGCATGCAAATTTGACAGTTGTCACATTCTCCCCCTGTTAAGAAAATTTCGTCCTCGAAATTTAAACTACATTAACTCCTTAGGGTTACGTTATGCGTGTATGGACATGTATAACACCAAAGGGAATAACCACATAACCGAATTAAAACTTTTCGAATTAGGTGAATCCAAGGACATATCATATCAACAAGAACCCAATGGTTAAAAGATATGTGTTCCTGAATCTGATGTCAAAGGACACGAGACGCATAGATGTATAATCTAGTGTAACCTATTTCACAGGGGTTCAATAAAAGAGGAGTTTTAACCAATAGAATTCCATACGATCGTTCACAAAATGCAAATGAGTTTCCAGAAACAATAGCATCCGTTAGATGAACTCAAAATCAACAACTCAAATATGGTAGTAAAATGATCTGTCAACTTCCGAACAAATAAATGGTTAAGATTAATGTGTTGACATTCTTTAAATTGTGAAAATACACCGAAATGAAATACAATCTAAAATGGTGTATTGTTGTCTCAATACGTAGTTTCATTAAGAATGTTTAAATGACAGGTCAAACAAAAGTATGTGTAGCTTCGAGTGAAACGGTTGACCATGATTAGCACAAGCTACAAGTTTGTAATGACACCACAAGGTGTCGTAATTGACATAATTCAATAATAGCGGTGACCGAACAAGTTCACCGTGTTTGAAACCAAATGAAAGTGTACTGAAACAAATCCAAAAGTTTGATTTAAACAACGTCATAGGGTCTTTAATCGAATATGGTACATCAAAGAACTACTGTTTCCGATCGAAGATGAAAAAGCAATAAATACCGCAAGGCATTCGATTGATAATGAAAGAACCGTTAGGAGGTACACTTGATGATATAAAATGAACTTATGTACCATTGTCTTGACACACAACTGTGTTAAGACTGCTTTAATCATGGTAAACAAAACAGATTTAGAGCAAGTCAATAAATAAAAAATTAAATCCGTGTATGAGATGCGTAAACGAGATTAGCGCAAGCTTCAATTTAGTGAAAACATCACCACACCGTTGTCGAAATCGACAGGCAACTTACTGGAGCCGTAGACCAAACAAGTCCACTACGACTCAGGAAAGGGAACGTTTGCTAAAATGAATTTTAAGGATGATGCTCTCAATACATCATATGGTGTTTTGAGTTGAATATGCGAAATGGACAAGTTCAAGCAATAGAACTTGGTTTCAGTGTAAACTGACAATAAACGTATGTATCGACAATGGAATTTCGGCATGGTTACAATGATAAACCATGTATGTAACTTGAAGAGAAAAGAAGTTTCAAGAAAGTGTGTTGACTTGATAACAAATGAGCCAACAATTACAATAAAGTAGGTCATACGAATCACATATCAATAATTTGATTTTAGCAAAATAATAATTTGAACTTTGCTAAAGCGCTTGTTCGAAACAAAACCACATGCATAACAAATGGTGCATGCGTAATATATGAATTTCCAAGAAATGAGACAATGAGTATTTATTACAATGAAGGAATGTTCAAGTACCGAAGCAAATGAGTGTTCGCTCTAGTGACGAAAATTGACGCGATGTAACTACCATTAAGAGAAGTAGAGGTGCAAAATTTTACTTGCTAGAAGCAAAAGTGGAAATTTCAATAGAAGAAATTTGAGTACTTTACTAGTTTGGCTATCTGAAATAGCATATGTGTCAGAATAATGGGGTTTGCTCGAGTTAATAGACGTAGTTTCTATGTGATAGCCTTTAATGAGTTTTGACCTAAGTTCCCAAAGGTCTAACGTACATGTTTTCTGGGTTCTCAAAGTTTTGTATTTGTGTGCAACTGTTTTGTGCATCGTGTGGAAAAACACAATATTAACGTATGTCTAAAAGCAACTTGTTGACTCACTGTACTTTGGTATACTCTCTTCCTGAATCCGCGGCTAGCGATAACTTGATCGAAGTCCGATCTTGGGATAGTAGTTGGATCCTTGCAGTTAGTTAAATAAATTGCTAATCCTCGGCATGGAATTACGGTTCTTGATGATTGACTTGTTCAGCTATTGGTAGTCGATACTTATTCGAAAACTACCGTCCTTCTTCTTGACAAACAGTACTGAAACTCCCCAGGGCAAAAAGCTTGCCTTATAAATCCCCTACCTGGCAACTTATGAAGCTGCGTTGACAAATCTTGTATCTACAAAAGTGCAAGTCGATAGGGTGCCTTGGCTACAGACGCGGCGCCTGGAACCAAATTGATGCGAAATTCGACTTGTCATTGAGGAGGTAACCCTGGCGTGTCTTCGGGGAAGACTTCAGGATATTTCCTCACCATAGGGATATCTTCGAGTTTCGGTTCTTCGGCCTCCTCGTCAACAACATGAGTCAAGAAGGCAACACATCCTTTGCGCGAAAACTTTTGTGCCTTCAAACGACTGATAATCCGTAGGGGCGTATCCTGCTTCATGAATCACGATCATTTCTTCGCTCGTCATCGGGATGCGGATAACAATCTCCGCTCGATTGCTTGACAACCAATCCATCCCAATTACTATGTCGAAGTTTCCCATTAGCTAGTTCTATCGAGTACGGGATATCTAACTTACTTGCTACTAAACCAAGTATACTCTTAAACTCTAGGGATACTAAGCTATAGTCGGCACTAGTATCAAACAACACAGATACAAGGCATTGGTTGATAGGGAATGTACTAGTAACCACGTCTGGATCCTGGCATGCTCCACGAGCTCCAATGTCGAACACTATTCCATGAGCCGGGTTCTCTTTCGGGCAATCTTTCCTGGAGTGCCCCACGTCTCTGTATTCGAAGCAACCTGGGATTCTACCATTATTGTTTTCGACGTGGTTGTCATCACCGTTTACTCCTTGTCTGGGATCCTTCGCCCAACAGGTATCCTTGCTGTGTCCTTCTTTACCGCACTTGGGCTTCTGGCATCGACCTTCATGGTGAAACTTGCACTTATCACATCTCGGCTTCGTCCCTAAGTGGATCTTAACATCGGCCTGATTGTTTTTAGGGCAATATTTTCTGAGATGCCCTTTGTTTCCACAATTAAAGCAACCTTGACCACGTTTTTTATTGTCACTCGTTCTGCCTTGATAGTCGTTGTTGTCGTTGTTTCTCCCGTGATTCCCGCTACCGTTTTGGCCTCCATTTTCGTGTTCCATACCTTGCCTGCAGGTCTCCTTGACATGCCCTACCTTGCCACAGTTTTCACATTTTCCATATCTACATCGCCCGATATGATAACGTCGGCAATTGTCGCACTTAGGTAGGATACCCATGTAATATTTTCCCTTTTTGGCCTTGTTGTTGTTTTTGTTCGCCCGAGCACCCTTTTGGAAATCAGCGAGCTTCCTTTTGTTCTTTCCAGATGGCTTCACATGAGTCTCATTCTCCTCTTCAGGGGTTAAAATTTTTTCCAGTCTAGCCGCTTCTTTAGTGAGCGCCACACTTAAGTCAACCGCATTGATAGTTGTTGGAGGTCTCGATGCTGATATCAAGCTCAGAACCTGAGGCGCCATCCTCCAGATGAGTTGTTCAATTATCTCGATCTCGGGTTCCACCAAGTGTGGGACAACACGCGCCAAATCATGAAGTCTCTGTACATATTCCGCCACCTTTGGACCTTCCATCTTCAGTTTCCAGAATTCAATCTCCAGATTCTAGATCTCCATCGGGGAACAATACTCCTTACACATCAATTCTTTCAACTCATCCCATGTCAAAGCATACGCAGCAGTCTCGCCCATTATCTGAACCCGAAGGTTCCATCGTGACAGGGCCACATCTTGAAACAGTACAGAAATGTATGTGACCTGTTGCTCTGGAGCACATCCGCTCATTCGCAAAACAGAATCCATATTCTCGGCCCACTTCATAAAAGCTACGGCACCCCCAGCGCCGTCGAAGTTCAGAGGCTTGCAGTCCAGAAACTGCTTGTAAGTACAGCCAGTACTCAAGCAATATCATTGCAGAAAGCATTAGCAAAGCACATTTGGGAATACCCGAATGAATTTCAATGTGTCTTAGGTGACTTAAACATTACCGTTGGGTGGGTCATTCCCTGAGGTGTTTTCGTTGTGTCTGTAGCGAAGAACCTCGTTTCGAGCTATGGCTCGTGAGATATGCGCTTGCCATTCCGCCTCGGTCAGCCGAATGATCTCTTGAGGAGACATCTTTTAAGAAGATTGTATGGTTCAGTTCTTATTTGTTCAGGAAAAAATGTATATAGTTGTCTAGAGGTCGTATGTACATACACATAATAAATTATCATATCAACCAATCAAGCAACAACATAATTATAGCATAAACAAGTAAATGGGAATATGTTTAATGAGAGCATAACGAACAAACACATTGTTGATTTACATGTTTAATGAGAACATGACGATTGGGTTTTCATTAATCATTGACCATAAAGTATTGTTACATGTTCTGCAAAGTGCATCATATCAAAATGGAACACAGGGTCACACTACCCTTGTCCAACAAGTCTACTAGTCTACAAAAGTCTTGCAATCAAAAGTGATCTCTAAAAGGCTTCACAAGCTCCGCTCAAAAGTGGTACCTTCATCAAGGTAATGCATCTGTATAAGACCAAAAACCTATTGTACTGATGGTGGAGGAGGAGGAGGGAGGAAAATCAAACTGAGAACATGTGCGAGCTTCTCCTCGAGCTTGTGCACCTGACGAAGCAAATAACGGACCTGCTGCTCGACAGTGAGGAATCAAGCATCAAACTCTGGAAAAGGAGTAAGAGGAGCAGGTGGACGTGCAAAAGGAGGTGGTGATGAACGAGGGGAAATGGAAGCATGCTGACAAGGACACGGTAAAGGGCGCGATATCGACTCAAGCTCCAAGATTCTTCGACTCATAACTTCAAATCGAAGCTGAAGCGAATAAAGTAACTCATCCTGTGTATAGCCAACAAAATGCAAAGGATGGTAGGGGTCTGAGGTCGGCATGGAATATGGCGGGGACCCTCTGAATGGCTCATCAGTTGGTGAAGAAGTAAAAGGAGCAAAAGGTGCAGACTGGGGAATGTGTGGATAAGCTGCTGAAACATGAAGATCATGACTAGGCTGCCGACCTGAAGCGTCTTCCCCTGGACGGGGTGCGGGTATGTCCTGTAAGAAATAGATAGGTAAATCAACACGATTGACATCAGACTCCACAGAATGAGAAGGAGCAACATCGGTGGGTGCAGGTGTAGGTGGAGGAACAAATGTCTCAACAACAGGAGGATCAACGGGTGCAGGAACTGGATCAGATATGAGGGGTGCAATGTTAGGTATGCCAAAAGGAATAGGGTCATGATCAGGTAAAGGCTCAGGATCAGCAGGTGCAATATCGGGCTGATTGACAGGAACAGAGTCTAGCTCAAGATCGAGTTCGAGTTCGGGATCGTGTGGAGGGGTTGGTGCAGCTGACTTGGCCATATCATCATCAAAATCAGTGGCATAGCATCGTAATCCATCTGCCTGCAAGGCGGAAGGCGTCACAGACTCAAAGGAATCTGAGACAGAGTGTAAACTGGAGTCAGAGGAAATCTCAATAACAGGGATCTCAAAAAGTGGGATAGCAGCAACGTCCTTACCAAGCTCTCCCTCACCATGGGCATCATCAGGAGGACCATCAATAAACAAATCAATGTCAACATAAATCAAATCGTCAAAAGGCAAATCCTCGAGAGGAATGGCCACTAAAGGATAGGGTGCGAGGTCGGTGCCACGACATGCTCACCACCGGGATAATCGATGCTAAGATGATCGTGAACTGGGATAGGAGCCACAAAAGGATCCTCGTCTGGAATGCCATCAGCAAGTGGTAAGTCATCTCCAAGGTCAGGCAACGCGGACGGCTGAAAGTCGTTGTCGTCGTTGGACATCATCTCTGGGTCACTCTCTGTATCTGAAGTAAAGATCTCCGGCTCTGGCATAACCTCATCGTCGGAGACAGTCCATGGGATCATGGTCGTCGGACATTCTGCTACCAGACGACGACATAGTGTCTGTTACAGAACAATCACAACATATGCACATATATTATCTAACATTAAGCATGTAATCAAAGAAAATGTAATCATGTATCCTCTTGATTTCTCATGAACCCTTTCTATCCTTCCTAGTCTCCCAGACTAGTCAACCCAGTCTCCCAGACTAAACCACCTAGTCTCCCAGACTAACCACCCAGTCTCCCAGACTGAACTACCTAGTCTCCAAGAATGAACTACCTAGTCTCCCAGTCTAAACCACCCAGTCTCCCAGACTGAACTACCTAGTCTCCCAGACTAAACTACCTAGTCTCCCAGACTGAACCACCCAGTCTCTCAGACTGAACCACCCAGTCTCTCAGACTGAACCAACAAAGTAACTGTGCATTGTGTTTCTTGTCTTTTTATTTTGTAAAAATGTTTGTTTCCCTGGATCTGGGCGTTTTGTGTATGCAATGAAAACATGTTGTAAAAATATTTTCGTGAGAGCCCAAATGATTGTAGTCTAGACTCAAGAAAGAATCCTAGTTCGCTACAATCGAAGCTCTGATACCAAACTGTCACACCCTGACTTTTGCGGAAGCGTGATTTGGTGTGACATACTTAATATCATTGCATTCAATCATAACAACAACTATATGATAAAAACCGAAGGTGATCATCCATTAATTTAGTTTAAAACATAACAACATTGTTTGAAACATAGACATCAAATTCGAGTACAAACCATGCAACTTGTTTTTAGAGTTCACAAAGACTCGACAAAATACATTAATTAAAAAACCAGGCTTTGGGAGTTGTGCCTTATCTAGGATAAGACACACAATCCAAATCCTCAGACGTAGGACGACACCTTTTATTCTCAACTTCACTTGAAACATCCAAATGCCTGCCAGATCCATACTTAATTACCTTAAATACATGTATTTTGAAAACATCAACAAAAGTTGAGCGAGTTCATGTGATTTGTATGTGTGCATGAATAATCCTTGGAAACATTTGTAAGTATGTATGTATTTGTAAACTGGTATGAAGCGACAAGGAACAGATCAATTAATGTGTAGCTAATACATTAACATGTGTGAAACGGCGTAGGAAGGCTCAAACCTAGCAGATTTTATACCGGGCCTCCAGCTGTAAGACATAGTCACCTCATGGGCCAAAACCCCGGTCCACATGGGTGTGGGCTTGCTACACCCAAATAGATCTATCACTCATGTCCCTCGGTCCTAACACGAGGATTAATGGTCTTAAGAATGCGCCTACCCATTCACATGATCTAACAGTATTTTCCTTAGCTAACCATACCATTTGTATTTGTCTGTAAACATTTAGTAACATGTACTTCAGCCCCCGAAGTTATAAAACTGAAAACAGTTAAAAGAAAAGGGGGACATGAACTCACAGGTTTGCATTCTTCGAATCTGCCTGTAACTCAAAGTTTCCTCTGGTGTACACGACTACCTACAACGTACTATGGTCTATTAGACGAGCGGGTCGTGCCTTGACTTAGTATTAATTAGTGCCTTTGAGTTACGTTTCCAAGTGTCTTCATCATTATCCAAAATAATAAATATTTTAACTTAAATTATATTTATTAAATTTTTGGAATAATAGTTAAAGCAGTATATATTTTAACTTGGTACTTTTCAAGTATTTATACATGTATTTCCTTCCCAAGGATGGGCGTACTTGTATTCGTATTCTTATACTCGTAGATTTTTGCCACGTATCGGTATCGTATACCGGTGTGTATTTATACGTATGAGGATAAGTATCTTTATTGTATTCATTAAGTATTCTTATTCTTAATTTCGTATTAATATTTTTTGAATATTTTCTTTAATAAGAGTTCACCAATATATATTTCCAAAATATATATTTCAATAAATATTACTTAGAAAAATTATTTATAATGTTTCCCTTGGCAAAAAATATTTGTATTTTCGTAAAAGTTCCAAAATGATATATTTTCAAGTCTAACTTAGAATATATATATATATATAACCCTATTTTTCTCCAAAAATGATATATTTCACATTTATTTGAGAAAATATATCTTTCACTTCAAAAATATTGTATTTTATGTTTGCTGAGAAAATATATATTTCTTTCAAAAATAATATATCTTCTAAGAGATTCAAGAAAAATATTATTTATACTTGCCATAAATAATAGGTTTTTCCCTTGTCCAAAAATATGATATATTTTGTAGTAATCATGAAAATCCCATTTACATTCCCTTGATGTCCAAAATATTATTTACCAAAATATACACATGAATAATATTTCCGGAATATTTGCGAGTTATATTCCTTTGTTCAGTTTTACCGGTATTTTGGGTATTCTTTGTATATTTATTCCTTGGAATTTTGGTAATATTTCGGATTGTAATTCTTGGTATTTTGATGTGTTATATTATTTCATGTGCTAAAATAATATAACTAATACACATAATATACAAATAATCACACACATGCTCTCTTCTAAATATATATTTCCTAAATACATATTTAGTCACTTTTATTTATAAAGACCAACCTCCAATATTTATATTTTTGTAACAACAATTATGGCAAACTTTATGTGAAAAATTCATGGTTTAAAATACACTTGTAAATATTTATTTAGAAATATTTTCCAAGTGTTTAAATTTTTAGAAAATTTTGCCATAGTTTCCCCTAAACATGGAGGTTTCCATACCTTCAAGGTATATCATTTTCTTTTGTAAAATCAACACAATCAATTCACAATCATCAACAAACAATCTTTACTTACCAATTTTGCCAAAAACAAGTATAAACTAATACTTCATGAACTTGAAATTTCACAAAAAATTATAGTAACTTACTAGTGTTCTTAGTAAGCCTTGTTACCTTCCAAAGTGTGATTGATTCTTTAAATACTTCATTTTTAAAAAGATTGATCTTTACAACTTATGATCATGTTTTCTAAAAATATTTCTTTCTGAATTCTTCTTGTTACACAAGTGTTTCTACACTTGTTTAACCACCAAAAATAAGGTTTGTTTATGTAAGAACCAAGATTTAGTAAAACTTATATTTTTAACTTGGTTTCTTTAGAAATCATCCATAAATTTTTAGATCTACAAGTATTACTACTCACTTTTATCATTATTTTTCAAGAAAACATTTTGTTTTCTCAAGTTCATGCTTTATGTGTGGATGATCCATGAATCTCTAACATGTTCATCCTCTCATCTCGCTAGATTGTGTTTTTAATCATGATCTAGCAAGATCATATGATGATCTACATCATTTTCACAAACAATCAACAATCATCAAGCATAACAACTCATAAACAACTTAGTTTCTTCATTAATCATGCTTATGTTCAAGTTTACTTCTTATAATTCTTAGTGTTCTTCAAGATTATGATTATGAACCTTCTTTTAACCACTTAAAATGGTAGTAAACTAGCAAGATCAAGACTTTTACCACTAGCATAAGGCTAGGGATGATCAAGTGAAGAAAACAAGTGGGTAAAAGGAAATACAGAAGGTCCTTGCACTTCCGAAAGCTCCTAGCTTCTTTGTATGATCTCTAACACCTTTGTATGAGCTTGTATTGTATGAGAATGGAGGAATGATGGTGGATGTGTGTGGGCTTGTGTCACACCCCGACCGCGTAAAACAACAAATCGCGGCGGAAACATCGAGGCGTGTTGCAACAGAATTAATGTTTCATAACCATGGATACCAAAAAGTGTTTCGTTTTATTAATCATTGAATAATTACATTGCCTGGAAATCTAAATATACACTTTAAACATAGTCTATCATTGTTATTGAGTCACTAAGGCATTGTCCAGTCCTATGTGAGCATGCATCTTATCAATCGATATCATTCAACAATACCTGAAACATATGTGAAAACGAGGTCAGCAAAGAAATGCTGGCGAGTACATAGGTTTTGTAGGAGTGTCGAAATCATGGCTAGTTTAGATGTTGCAATACTTTATTTAAAAACCTTGTTTTGAAAAGAGTATAATATTGCAACTTAATTAACCAACTCAAATCAAGCGGGTTATAATTTGTAAAACCTCGTAGCCATGACTCTTAACCCGAAAATATTTGTTTTAGTAAATTATTTGGAAAAACAATGATAAGTTCAGGTGATGTATATAACTAAGAGAATAATGCATGATTAAATGAATAACCATGTAAAAATGAGTTTGTATAAGATAAGTTGTTTGTAAATAAATGTCTTGTGAAAAGTATGTTACTTGTATAAAATGTTCTATGTCTCAAACTGAAATGATTCAAATAACGCTACGATATGTAATACCATACAAACACTTATATATAGGAAGTACCAGCGGCGTATCCACCATGCTTGTATCATATTACATACGCACCGTTACTTAATCACTTAACCAAACCAAACCAAACAATGTAAAATGTCTATGTTAAATATCCATGTATGGCAAGTGAAATGTCTCAACTAAACCATATGCACAAAAACAAAGTATTGAAGTAAAACTTGGTTTAAATCAAAGTTATGTTTTGTGGGAAATACATGATCAAATGTCAATCATGTACAAATGTTTACCCAATCGTTAAACCATCGTGTGAAAACCTATCGTTTACCCAATCGTTAAATTCGTTTTAGGTCGTGAAACTACTTATATGATCGTCTCGCTAATAACATTCAAACCTTCGTGACTCATCACTCGTCGCTTCTCGTTTTCGTATTAACAAACCTCCATAGGGTAAGTTAACAATTACAGATTCAGTCGCTACCTACCATACCCACACATAACCACGGGTGTAGTAAATAACGGGATTTGTCAGATCCTATGGTACCATAACCTAATACTGGTCGGCTTGATCATTGCTAATGAATGTCATTTGTTATGTAACTACAACCAACAAGTTTGTTCACTTTATGAAATCGTTATTAGTTTTGTATAAATCGCCTTAATTGTTTTTGAAACCATCGTTATAACATCGAAAACATTTAGCACATATGAGTCACCCCAAAACAATTGAAAACAGTAAAATAGGGGAAAATGTACTCGCCTGAGAATGCTTGGAGGTCTTGAACAACAACCAAACAAAGCTAGAGGGAGCACGGAATCAGTCGGCAATCTAAAACTATATAAATAAACCGGACTTAAATCGGGAGATCGGATAGGATGAGGCTTGGTAAACCAAATGAGTATTGGAACTCATATGATATGGTTTAACAAGGCCTACATACTACAATGAAACCAAACCTAAGTGCTTTCGACCCATCGCGACCCATTAAGGTAACTTATGCTACTTTAACGCGTCGTGTGCGTGAAACGCGTTCGGACCGCCTAACTAGTCCTATGACAAGTGTTATATGCCTAAACATGTTACTTAATCAGTTATGTGACAAAAGTTTAGGTTACATATGCTTAATTACCAATTATACATGAAAAGGGTATTCTGGTAATTTACCTAAGGCATATAAACTACCTATCATACAACTACTTAAACGATGTGACCATAGGGTATAACCTCGGAAGGTTATTCCCTACCTACTATGGTCACCTAATGTATTTGGTCGGATCCTAATGATCAACCAAATGGGTCGAGTTCGAAGGTATAGGCGATTTATTAGATCGCCTACCCTACGACTCTAGACAACGTGGTAATCAGTGGGCATAGTCCCAAGGGACTATGACCAACGTGATTACACTCACGTTGCGAAGTTCAAACGAACTTCGCATTGACCATTACTGGTCAACGCTGAAAGTCAAACAAAGTTTGACTTTCTGACTCTAAAAGCAATAAAATAAGGAAAAGAACGAAAGAATACTTACCCAGGGTCCCCGAATGCTAATCCCGACTTCAAGAACTCAGGTATGAAACAATGGTTTCAACTTAGAGCTCTCAAAATCAGAATTCTTGTAAGAAATAGCAATGGGGGGCATGGGGTATATATAGATTTCGGGTAACCGCTAGGATCGTTTCTTGAATATCGTGCCACGATCCAAGCCGAACACTTGTCACAATGTTGTGGTGGCTAAAATGTTGTTCTTATCCGCTGACTAGACGATAGGAAACGTGTGGACACGAATCAATTCAGTTGCAAGTTGCAAAACAAACATTGAATCTGGTCAGAAGGGCTAATGCGGCCCGCTTTAGATTTAGGCAAAAACAATGCGGGCCGCTTGGGGCCTCTGATCTGCACATATGTTTCAGAAATGACAGTTTAGGTCCCTGCACGTGTTTAAGGCCATTTCCGACACTTCTAAGGCCCGTAAAGCCAACTTTAAGGCCCTAAAATGTTGCCTAAACATTGTGGACATGAAACATACTCAGAAATATGTCGGATGATGGTTCGTTTGGTCGTACGAACGCGATGTTCGCTTAATTACGACGGAATGCGCACAAGCGCGAAAAACGATCCAAATGACGCGACGAATGGATTTTTCTTATGGCGAACACTAAAATATAATGTAGTCATGCTTACATAAATTTTTGGATGTCCGGATGTATTCAGAACGTGAGTTATGCGTAAAAATGCAAACTTGTGCACTTTTTGACACTTTTAGTCCCTGAATGACACAAAAGTTTATTTTAGCATACCGAACACCTCAAAGCCTATTTCTAAGCTTTGTGAAGGATATTTATGGTATGTTTAACTTATGGTCATGCTCCGGAATGTCTGTTACAGTTCAAATTGGCATACTTTCGCAGTTTGTCAACTTTAGTCCCTGTAAGCGATTTAACTTGATTTTGCCATACCAAAGCCTTCAAAACTTATTTCTAAGTTAAGTAAAGGTTATTTAAGGTATGTTAAGCCTATTTCACTATTCCGGAGTGTTTGTTGCATTAAACTGGTTATATCTACACATCAGAGCGCGTATAACCCTCCAGAAAGCGATTTAAAGCTTGAAATCGAACAAGAGTCGATATGTGCAAACGATACACATATTTTTACAAATCCCAAGTATGAAATACAATATTTCATTGGTTTGGTATTTGTTTGATGGCCGTGGAGGCACAGGTGTTACAGTCTCCCCTACTTTAGGAAATTTCGTCCCGAAATTTATTTAGAGGAAACTTGTGAGAGCTTGAAAACATGAGGTTGAAAAGATCGAACAATATTGGTTAGGGTTCTGAACTTCTAGTAATCTTTAATAACATCATGATTGCAATGTAAGAGGGATACTTATATACAAGTATATGAAGCGTCATTGGTGCGTCCACCGTACCTCTATTACATCGTCCTCATTTTGTTATTGTTGTCACTATCGATTCTTACACATAATAAATCTTACTGGGTTTACCGTGCACTGAATCTCATAATTATGTGCGCTTCCATAATTAGACAATTCCTTGCATAGTTCATACAGTGTATTCAATAGTGTGCAGGGGAAAACCAAATGAACAATCCTGTGATGAGTGTGACTAGACCGCCATAGAGTCCCGTAGACTAAATCAATAAATGATCTAAATAGACTATCAAGGAGTCTGTCCAGCTACATCACTAGATGTCATTCTTTAACCAAATTGTGAATCAATCCTTTAGACTAGACCACTAAAAAGGGTCTGGAGTGGTACTATATAATCCAAGGGTCTTAACTACAACGTAGAAACCCACAAAGATTAAGGTAGTACCTTTTGAATATCCTACTATGAATCCCTCATATGAAGATATGAAAGATTATGCGAGGATTTGGAAATCGGATCACACAAAAATCATAGAGGAGAACACATAAACACATATCACATAACCACAAAATTGTTCGTTAATTTGTCTTGTTACTTGCGTACATGCATTTAAAGCACACTAGGAATCCATTCAACGGATTTCATTTGGTACTTTAAACGTTTATCAAGAATCTAACTATGAAGATAGGAAGATCTTAAAAGGAATTCGGTTTGTCCTAATTGAGTTGTAATGTACATTTTAAGGTGTACAAGGAATTCAATCAGGGCTTCGATATCACGAAGGTGTTGATCGTTATCGGCTCGGGATATGAATAGACCAAGATGTCATCAATAACAACAATGACGAACTGATCCAAATAAGGCTTGCAGACTTTATTTATTAAGTCCATGAAGATGGCTGGAGCATTTGTCAACCCAAAAGGCATGACTGTAACTCTTAATGGCCATACTTCGTGTTGAAAGCCGTTTTGGGAATATCCTCTTCGAGAATACGAAGTTGATGATACCCATAACGCAAATCGATCTTGGAAAAGCATGAAACGCTATGCAGTTGATCGGAGAAATCGTTGATTTAAGGTAGGGGGATATCGATTCTTGATGGTAAGCTTACTAGGCTTACGTTAATCGATATACATTCGAAAGGATCCATTTTTCTTTTCACAAGGAGAACAGGAGTTTCTCCAAGGTGAAAAGTTCGGACGGATGAATCCTTTATCAGACAACTCTTGAAGCTATTTTTGATAATTCTTGCATCTCGAACGGTGCAAGACGATAAGATACTTTAGATTTAGAAGAAACAAGCGTTAGAGGTTCTTAGGGAAATCTCAAGTGATCGTAAAAATGACAGAACCACACGAGTAGTTTTTGTCTTTGTGTTGACATCACAATGTTGGATCAAACATTCATACAATTGCATTAGTTAAAAATAAAAACCAAAAATTTTTATTTATATAACAACCGCATTGTCTTTTAAATGTTACAAGATAACAACCAGAGGAAATCACAAAATACTAAAAGTTCACTCCTTCATCATCGATTGCCTCATTGATGTTAAACACTCGACCACGTGCTGGATTCACATTGACATTCGCATTCGGGTTTGCCTCAGTATTTGCATTCCCCAGTCTCGGGCAGTTGGGGCGAAAGTGACCAATCTCTCCGCAGTTGAAACATGAACCCAGAGGAAATCTCGCTGCATTCCCTTGAACCAGAGCTTGAACCTGAACAGCCTGATTTTGTCCCAGACGACAAATATTGGCCAAATGCCCAAGTCTACCACATGTTGTACATTTCTTGCACCCTTGTTGTGCAATGTGATGACCGTTGCAACGGGCACAATATGGTGCGGTACCAGCATATGCCTTCTTTGCAAGTGGCTGAGCCGGTAGGTTCTGCAAGTTCTGAGCAGTCTGTGCTGTAACAGCAAAGTTTTGGGCACCCTTCCGCTTCTTTGATTTCTTCGAAGTCTCACCTTCCTTCCCCTTCTTGTTTTGATCTTTCTTGCTATCCTCCTTGTCAGACCCCTGCTTCTTACCCTTGTCACCCTTTCTGTGTAGTTTATTCTTCCGAATCTGCGACTCAGTTAATGTCGCAGCTAACTCGATTGCTTGACGAAGTGTGGCAGGGCTACTACCAGTAAGGATGTCTTGTACCGAGTCAGGTAGGCCGTCGATGTACCTTTCGATAGCTATGTCAAGTGGGGTAACCATTTTCGGGCAAAGCAGACTCAACTCCTCAAACCTATCAGTATACGCCCTGTGCTCACCACTATCTTGCTTTAACTCATCAAATTCCTTCTCCAAGGCTCGCTGCTCATGACGAGGACAGAATTCCCTCATCATAAGGGCCCTGAGTTCAGCCCACGTCTGTGCTAGAGCAACTTCTGCACCACGATCCCTCATAATCCCGTTCCACCATGTAAGGGCCCTCTTCTGAAACACACTCGAAGAAAACTCGACCCTGCGATTGTCAGGACACTGCACGTGGCGGAAGGTATTCTCAATGCTCTCAAACCATTGAAGAAGCCCAGTCGCTCCTTCAGAACCACTAAACTTGAGTGGTTTAGCTTGGTTAAAATCCTTGTATTTACACTGCGCGTTATTGTTGCCGTTGTTGTATATCTCGTGGACTTGGGTTACAACCCCGGGAACCACAGCAGCCACCTGCTGAGAGATCAGAGCTGCGAGTTCTTCAATAGTGAAAGTCCGAGCATCGGCTCGATTATCGCGTCGAGGAGGCATTGTCTAAAAGAGGAAAACATGAAATGAAACGAGTGAGAGGTTTAGACGAAATGAATGAGATGAAACAAATCTGATGAAAGCAAGGACAGAACTAATCAAAGTAAATGAGTCAAAAATAATGTATCGCGAAGACATGCTCGCCTATAAGTGAACACTCATCCCAAGAATTCCCAGGTAAGCACAACTGGTCTCGCGTCTGATGAGATGTATACGAAGTGCTTGCCTAGACAGAAAACCCAGAATACAGGCATTCACCCTTCCAGTTTGCACGTGTTCACATCATTTAAAACCCAAAACCTTGACGAAGTTTTGAAAACTCAAAGAGGTTCAAAACTATATAATAGAGAGTTCAAAACCTAGTAATCAATCATCCTAGAACAGATGATTAGTTTTTAAAGCGGTTTTTGAAATTTATGTTCTTGTTGTGGTTGTCGCCTAAGGATAGGCGACGGTATTGTTTTATGACTAAACGCAAGTAAACTCGCGTTAGGGTCCTAAGAAGGTTATAGACTAGGTCAAAGCATTACTAATTACTAATAACCTAATTCCCTATAACCATTGGCTCTGATACCATCTTTTCTGTCACACCCCGACCGCGTAAAACAACAAATCGCGGCGGAAACATCGAGGCGTGTTGCAACAGAATTAATGTTTCATAACCATGGATACCAAAAAGTGTTTCGTTTTATTAATCATTGAATAATTACATTGCCTGGAAATCTAAATATACACTTTAAACATAGTCTATCATTGTTATTGAGTCACTAAGGCATTGTCCAGTCCTATGTGAGCATGCATCTTATCAATCGATATCATTCAACAATACCTGAAACATATGTGAAAACGAGGTCAGCAAAGAAATGCTGGCGAGTACATAGGTTTTGTAGGAGTGTCGAAATCATGGCTAGTTTAGATGTTGCAATACTTTATTTAAAAACCTTGTTTTGAAAAGAGTATAATATTGCAACTTAATTAACCAACTCAAATCAAGCGGGTTATAATTTGTAAAACCTCGTAGCCATGACTCTTAACCCGAAAATATTTGTTTTAGTAAATTATTTGGAAAAACAATGATAAGTTCAGGTGATGTATATAACTAAGAGAATAATGCATGATTAAATGAATAACCATGTAAAAATGAGTTTGTATAAGATAAGTTGTTTGTAAATAAATGTCTTGTGAAAAGTATGTTACTTGTATAAAATGTTCTATGTCTCAAACTGAAATGATTCAAATAACGCTACGATATGTAATACCATACAAACACTTATATATAGGAAGTACCAGCGGCGTATCCACCATGCTTGTATCATATTACATACGCACCGTTACTTAATCACTTAACCAAACCAAACCAAACAATGTAAAATGTCTATGTTAAATATCCATGTATGGCAAGTGAAATGTCTCAACTAAACCATATGCACAAAAACAAAGTATTGAAGTAAAACTTGGTTTAAATCAAAGTTATGTTTTGTGGGAAATACATGATCAAATGTCAATCATGTACAAATGTTTACCCAATCGTTAAACCATCGTGTGAAAACCTATCGTTTACCCAATCGTTAAATTCGTTTTAGGTCGTGAAACTACTTATATGATCGTCTCGCTAATAACATTCAAACCTTCGTGACTCATCACTCGTCGCTTCTCGTTTTCGTATTAACAAACCTCCATAGGGTAAGTTAACAATTACAGATTCAGTCGCTACCTACCATACCCACACATAACCACGGGTGTAGTAAATAACGGGATTTGTCAGATCCTATGGTACCATAACCTAATACTGGTCGGCTTGATCATTGCTAATGAATGTCATTTGTTATGTAACTACAACCAACAAGTTTGTTCACTTTATGAAATCGTTATTAGTTTTGTATAAATCGCCTTAATTGTTTTTGAAACCATCGTTATAACATCGAAAACATTTAGCACATATGAGTCACCCCAAAACAATTGAAAACAGTAAAATAGGGGAAAATGTACTCGCCTGAGAATGCTTGGAGGTCTTGAACAACAACCAAACAAAGCTAGAGGGAGCACGGAATCAGTCGGCAATCTAAAACTATATAAATAAACCGGACTTAAATCGGGAGATCGGATAGGATGAGGCTTGGTAAACCAAATGAGTATTGGAACTCATATGATATGGTTTAACAAGGCCTACATACTACAATGAAACCAAACCTAAGTGCTTTCGACCCATCGCGACCCATTAAGGTAACTTATGCTACTTTAACGCGTCGTGTGCGTGAAACGCGTTCGGACCGCCTAACTAGTCCTATGACAAGTGTTATATGCCTAAACATGTTACTTAATCAGTTATGTGACAAAAGTTTAGGTTACATATGCTTAATTACCAATTATACATGAAAAGGGTATTCTGGTAATTTACCTAAGGCATATAAACTACCTATCATACAACTACTTAAACGATGTGACCATAGGGTATAACCTCGGAAGGTTATTCCCTACCTACTATGGTCACCTAATGTATTTGGTCGGATCCTAATGATCAACCAAATGGGTCGAGTTCGAAGGTATAGGCGATTTATTAGATCGCCTACCCTACGACTCTAGACAACGTGGTAATCAGTGGGCATAGTCCCAAGGGACTATGACCAACGTGATTACACTCACGTTGCGAAGTTCAAACGAACTTCGCATTGACCATTACTGGTCAACGCTGAAAGTCAAACAAAGTTTGACTTTCTGACTCTAAAAGCAATAAAATAAGGAAAAGAACGAAAGAATACTTACCCAGGGTCCCCGAATGCTAATCCCGACTTCAAGAACTCAGGTATGAAACAATGGTTTCAACTTAGAGCTCTCAAAATCAGAATTCTTGTAAGAAATAGCAATGGGGGGCATGGGGTATATATAGATTTCGGGTAACCGCTAGGATCGTTTCTTGAATATCGTGCCACGATCCAAGCCGAACACTTGTCACAATGTTGTGGTGGCTAAAATGTTGTTCTTATCCGCTGACTAGACGATAGGAAACGTGTGGACACGAATCAATTCAGTTGCAAGTTGCAAAACAAACATTGAATCTGGTCAGAAGGGCTAATGCGGCCCGCTTTAGATTTAGGCAAAAACAATGCGGGCCGCTTGGGGCCTCTGATCTGCACATATGTTTCAGAAATGACAGTTTAGGTCCCTGCACGTGTTTAAGGCCATTTCCGACACTTCTAAGGCCCGTAAAGCCAACTTTAAGGCCCTAAAATGTTGCCTAAACATTGTGGACATGAAACATGCTCAGAAATATGTCGGATGATGGTTCGTTTGGTCGTACGAACGCGATGTTCGCTTAATTACGACGGAATGCGCACAAGCGCGAAAAACGATCCAAATGACGCGACGAATGGATTTTTCTTATGGCGAACACTAAAATATAATGTAGTCATGCTTACATAAATTTTTGGATGTCCGGATGTATTCAGAACGTGAGTTATGCGTAAAAATGCAAACTTGTGCACTTTTTGACACTTTTAGTCCCTGAATGACACAAAAGTTTATTTTAGCATACCGAACACCTCAAAGCCTATTTCTAAGCTTTGTGAAGGATATTTATGGTATGTTTAACTTATGGTCATGCTCCGGAATGTCTGTTACAGTTCAAATTGGCATACTTTCGCAGTTTGTCAACTTTAGTCCCTGTAAGCGATTTAACTTGATTTTGCCATACCAAAGCCTTCAAAACTTATTTCTAAGTTAAGTAAAGGTTATTTAAGGTATGTTAAGCCTATGTCACTATTCCGGAGTGTTTGTTGCATTAAACTGGTTATATCTACACATCAGAGCGCGTATAACCCTCCAGAAAGCGATTTAAAGCTTGAAATCGAACAAGAGTCGATATGTGCAAACGATACACATATTTTTACAAATCCCAAGTATGAAATACAATATTTCATTGGTTTGGTATTTGTTTGATGGCCGTGGAGGCACAGGTGTTACAGCTTGAGTTCGGCCGAAGGTAAGCATGAGGGAGAGGAGAGGAAGTGTGTGTTGGAAATGAAGTTGTGATACATAGGTTACATTTATAATCCATTCAAGTGTTTATCTTATGTATAATGTGTTCTTAAAGGGCCTAACATGATCTAATATAAAATTGGAAGAAAATCTTATGGTGGGTCCCTTGTTGGGCCGTCCATAGGTGGGGGGGGGGGGGTAGTAGACTTGGTTTTAACTAAATTGGTTACTTACTAGTTGAAATCCAAGTATTTGTTAAGTGTTTTAGTTATTAGATATTTGTATGGTGTGTTATGATGTTCGGGGACTATAACTAGCTTGGTAATGTTAAAACAGTGCTTCTAGTGAAAATTTGATGTTTCGGGTAGTATCCGGTTGTTCGGTTGGTTACCGGTTCATTAAGGTGATAAACTTTGCAGTTTATTGTGCTTTATGTTACCTTTTATGACAGTTTCGATTCCCGACACTTAGGAAAGTATTCAGGACCATTTAAGCATATTTATGCATGATATTATGTTGTTTAAATGCTGAATTTTGCTGAATTCTGCAGTTTATGTGAGTTTTAGGCATTTTATGGCACTTAAACTATCCCTAGGAAGGCAGTTATGTGATCATTACTTTCCTACACACTATACTAGTGTGATACTTGGTTTCTGGCCCATTCTAGGTCTCAATACAATGTCTGTCTATTTACTGAACTCTGTCAGCATTTTCTGATTTGTCTGATAATTGTGCTAACTGTATTTAATGCACCTTTTAAGTCAATAAAGTTCTCATGCAATAACGGTATGACAATAAGTAATATGTGGTGCACATGTATGTATGAAGCAATAATCAGGAAGCAATTCAAACAATAAATTGTTATTCAGCATAGTCATTAAGCACTAATCATTGTCTAATAATTGTACGGATGCATGCAAATTTGACAGTTGCCACAAAAAATAGGTCCGTGAGTTGGGAAAAAATGGTGTAGTTTCGATATAAGGTAGCTGCTAGTTTTTGGTCTTTAGGTTCTTGTGTTGAGTTGTTGTTTTTTGTTTTGCTGTAGTGGTTGGTTCGACCGCCTCTGTTTTGGAGGTTGGCTTCTGTGAATAACATTTGCATTTGAAAAAAAAATTACGCACATGTGCATAGTTTGTCATAATAGTTTTGTTACTAATTGATGTTAAATATGATTGGTGGTAATACGAAATTTGATTTGGTAAGGGTTAATTTTTTATTGAAACAAACCTGTTGATAAGGTCAGTCATGTTAATGCACATGTGCATAGTTATGCACATATGCATATTTTGTCAGATTAAGTTAATATGAATGTATTACGGCATATGCACACGTGCATTATTACCTTAAAACATAAACATTGTACACATTGTATGTAATATGTTCACTACACATGTGCATATATGAAATAACTGATGTAATATATGTAATGTATGCATGAAAAATACATTGGAAACTACTCATGGATTGACAACAAGGACATACTTGATTAATAGGTTGACAGATGAAAAATTATCGGAAAACGATAGACGAAGAGGCGTTGAAACAAGAGGAGTGTTGGAAGATGCATAGAAATTAGAAAGAAGAGCAGAAGGTGTGAGGTTGTGAACTAAAGCGAATGTTATGTGTAGGTAGTTTGTGGACATGCAATACAGATGATCATGTTTGTTTATATATGATGTATTATGTTGTTTGGCAGAGGTAATGTTGGTATTACACATGTGTAAAGTTTGATATAACATACATATTGGTATTGTATAATGTATTACGAATGGTTACATTTGTTAATTTAGGATGTCATATTTTGTTTAGTATAGTATATGCCGGTGATGCATATGTGTAATAACGATTGTTGTTCAGATTATGTGATTCCTTATGATAAGGGTGTTATATTTACTTGTTGTTATACAAAAGTTATGTGATAGTGTGTTAATGTTGGTAATGCACATGTGTATTACTAAAAAAACAATAAACATGGTAGTAATGAATATGTGTATATTTTAAAATATTTTATATTTGTTCATATCATAGTACGTATGTGGTACCCTATTATGTATGGGGTACCACATTACATACGTTGATGTATATGTAAAGGAAAACGGATTATATGTAGTTAAAATATTCATGTATGCACATGTGCATTAGGAGAAACAATAACAATGTGTAGTGAAACAGTAAACATGTATGCACACGTGCAAGTGCAATCATAAACAGTGCAAGTGCAATCATAAACATCGGAATTTGTAATCATAATATCAGCATACATAGTTTAAATGATGTTTAATTGAGTAGTTCAAAGTAAACAAGTAGTTCAACGTAAACGTGTAGGTCAAATTGAATGTAAACAGACTAAATTAAATGTAAACAATAATTCAACATAATCAAATTGAACGCAGACGTTTCAAATTAAATGTAAACAATAGTTCAATGTAGGTGAGCAACTTGAATGTAAACAGTTTAGATTAAATATAAAACGAATAATAAAACAAAATGATCAATATTTTGACGACGAACTTAATCAAATTTTTGATGGTTGGGTGCATTATGACGTCTGGATAAACGTCTAAGGGACTGTTCATGTATATTTATATACGAAAGGTCTTCAGAATCATCATATGTATATTTATCATCATCGGAATAAGAATTGGTTTCATCGTTAAGGGAGGGGGGTACAGAATTCCAACAGCAATGGTAGCAGCTTCATTGTGTATGAATGCTCCTGAAAATATAGAAAAAAATGTTAAAAAGTGAATAAAGAAATGGTAAAAAGTGATATTTATTAAGGTAAATGTTATGTGTAAGAATGTTGTATAAATGATAAACAGATTATTGGTGATGATTATATGGTAATGGTAACGTGTTGTACATGTGTAGGATGTAGATTATTGGTGATGGTTATAGGGTAATGGTAAAGTGTTGCACATGTGCAGGATGGTCTATTTATACAAAAATCACGTCCGACACTCGAATTGCATCAGCAGTTCTCAGTTCTCAAGCATTAGCAGTTCTCTGTAGTTCGTCTTTGTCTCCATTACATCAGTAGTTCGTCTTCGTCAAAGCGTCTTCGTCATAGCGATAACGATACACCATAAACCGTTCGTCATATCGATTTTACTATCAGACATTTCAAAATTCGTCATAAAATTTAGGGTAGTGCTCCAAAATTCGTAATATAATCGGTATTGTTGCTGTAAGAACGTAATCATATATCATATATTCTTCATCCATTCGTAATCGTGTATTCCATTCGAAATTAGGGAAACACGATCGAAATCATCGAGAAGTGTGGCACAATTAGGGTTCCCGGAGGAACAATGGTAGGAGGAATGACACGATTAGGGTTACAGGAGGAACAATGTATGATGAGGATCATCAGATGTACGAAGATTGACACGTGATGAATCATAATACGCCATATGCCACCGTAAACACTGTGCCGACTGCCACCGCCGTGAAATATGTGAAATATAACGCTGACTACCTCTCTGCCGTGAAAACCACCGTGAACGCCTCTACTCCGCCGTGAAACCACCGTGAATGCGTCTCTGCCACTTGTGAAAACTGTGAACTGATGAAACCCCTTGAAACCCTAAAATGGAGAAAAGTAACAAAAAAAGGAATGCGCATGTTTTATCATAAACATATTATAATTACAAAATTGCCATGTGTTCACACTAGTTCTCGCGGTTCTCGCAATAAAGGGTGGTTCCTAACGGATCCTTCTCCTCTCTATATATAGGGAAATGTTTAAATGAGAATGCTAAATATTGTGAGAACCGTGAGAACAAATGAAAAAACCGCGAGAACTTGGTCAAAAACAATTCAAAAAAATAAAAAATAAAATTACACTTATCATTATTATTCGAATACAATGTTAGAAACTAAATTTACACGTTTAAATTTATATGTATTTGTAAATATTGAAAATTTACACATGTGTAAGTTTCTCATTTTACACATGTGTAAATTTGTTGTATTTAACAAATTTACACATGTGTAAAAATTTTAACAAGAGTGATTTTGAGAGGAGAATAAGTTATTTGATGTTGTAATTTTTTTTTGATACTGTATTTTAATTACATTGAGGTTTGCATTAAAAAAATTGGTTTGATTGGTTTTCTTATTCATTCTCACGGTTCTCACAATATTTAGCGTTTTTAGCGTTCTCAAAATTAAAAATTAAAAACCCATATAAAACATAAACTTATATTTTAGGCGCATTTAATATCGCTAATCTCAAAATTTACAACTTAAGCTTATTAGGTATTAAACCAATACCCATTTTAGTTTCAATAACAATAATAAATAATAATAATAAGAACAACAACAACAATGAGCAACAAAAAAATAGTTTACGTTATATAATTCGTTAAGACCTAAAAGACATGTTTTGAGCTCGAACAGTACACCAAAATTCTAAGGACTGGCCCTGAATAAAAGGATTGGGTTCTTAATATTATGAATCTAGGAATCGTAGATTAATGGGCTAAGCCCAATATTTAAAAACATATACCATGGTAAATGGTAATTTGTAATCTTTATATCGCGAGTTGGGCCCGCAACTTGACAATAGAATTAGATTGTTCAACATGCTATTAGACGTAAAGCCCGAGCTACCTCCCATGATTTGTCTTCTTGAGTTGACATTATTATGAAGTTTAAAAAAAATCTCTTCTATACATTTATTATATTTAATCTTTTTAATTAATATTATTTATATAAATCTAACATTCTAATTTATTTTTATATTTATCCAAAGCTTTTATCAAGACATTTTTTTATAATACTTATTTTTATTTTAAATTTTATTATTTGTTGTTGACAATAAATATAAGGAAAATTGGTTTTTAATAAAACAACCTTTGCTCCATTGGTAAATAATAATCCTACCTACGTAATTGGTATACAATAATCCTACCTATCAACATGTTGGTAATCAATGAACTTCCGTTAATTTTTTTAACTGAAGTTAGTTTTTAAGTTTTATTTATTACACAAACAGTCCCTGTAGTTATAATTTACTAGTTTTAACTGTGTTGTAAAACAAAAAAAAACGTCAAGGGCCATGTAATTAAATTTTATAAAATAGTTAAAACTAGTAAATTACAACTACAGGGACTGTTTGTGTAATAAATAAAACTTAAAATCTAACTTCAGTTAAAAAAAATTAACGAAAGTTCATTGAGTACCAACATGTTGATAGGCAGGATTATTGTTGGGCCAAAGGTTGGTTTATTAAAAACCAATTTTCCTAAATATAAATACTTAACATTAAAGAATAAAACTAATAATTTCTACTAAAATGGGTTAAACATAAAAATATATGGATTAGGCCTACTATTGTAACTTATCGGTTCGTTTCAGTTTTTTCGGTTATTGAAAATGATTATCCGAAAACCGAACCAAAATTTTCGGTTTTTAAAAATCCGATAACTAAACCGTCGGTTTTTGTTTTGGTTCGGTTTTTTCGATTATTTCAGTTACGGTTCAGTTATTTTGGTTTTCTGCTCACCCAAGATTATGGTATTTTGTGAAACTCGGTAACAGGATGGGCCTCTAAGAACTGTAGATTAATGGGCTAAGTCCAATATTTAAAAACAAATACCATGGTAAATGGTAATTTGTAATCTTTATTTCGCCAGTTAGGCCCGCAACGTGACATTAGAAAGCCCAAATTACCTTCTATGATTGTCTTCTTGAGTTGACATTATCAAGTTTGAATGACTTTTGATTAGATTGGTGACCTACTCTTTGGAATCATGCCCATGCGTATACGTTTAAAGTCGTCTGTTTTTGCGGTACTGCAAATGCCAACTTACAACAATATATGAAAAAAATAACAATTAAAAGGCTTTCCGTCCGGTTTTTAGATTATTTTAATCGGGTTGTTCGGGTTTTGAAAACTTTTAAATTGAATTCAAATTCGAAGGTATACCAAAAAAACCTATTTGAATTCGAAAGTTTGAATCCAGTTCAACTTCCCTTTTATGTTCAATTTAATGTTCTAGCTAACTAGTTATAAATAACATGTTGTTTAGGTTTTTTAAATTTTATTGTACATATTGCCATAGTAGTTATTTTTTTCTGTGTTTAATATAAAGTACTTTTGCTCCTTTTGTTTTTAAATCCGCATTTGGTTACCTTAACATTCAATTGGACAAACACGATACCTTTTCTATCTACGTTTGAATTTTAAAACTATCTTGCCGCAATCCCTTTTATTAACTAAGAGGGTGTTTGTGATTACGTTTTGAAGTGATTATTTGATTATTGTGTCTGTAAAACATAAATAATCTAAAAAAGTGTTTGGATGAAAAAGTGATTATTTTCCTTCAAAACGCATTTTTGAAGAAGCTTGTACCTACATGCTTTTTCAAAACACATTTTTGAAAACGCATAATGTATTTTGAAAACGTAACACCAAACACCCCCTAACAAAAAACATCCACAAAAAACAACAAACCAAACACATGTGAATATACGACGGTATAGTTTTTAATAACTTTTGAAGCGCTTCTTCCCTTTTATCATCCAACTAAAAGTTAGTAATATAAACCAACGAACCGAATACATGTCGATATTCTTTTGGACATATATTAGGGCTATATATTTTGGGTTTTCTATTTCCTTTATTATAGCAAGTACGTTGAAACCATTTGACTTCCTGCCCATCGTAGAGTGTGCGATTAATCTCACTTGTTGATTTTAGCAACACTAAGTGTTTGGTATGAATAAAGTGAATGTGGAATGCATGAATCATTCCAATAGAATCAAAAGAAACATGTCTAGTTATCATGCGATTATGAAATGAATCATTACATAAAAATGTGATTACTTACAAATATAAAAATTTCCATTTCTTGGTAAAAGGGTATTTTTTTCATTCCTTCAACGAATGGAAAGACATCTTATTAGTATTATTAATTTTTTTTACTATTAATATATTTTTATGTTATATTATATATTATATTATATTAGTATTAAGACAATTATTTTTGTCATTTTTTATTAAATTGTATTTCATAACTCGTCTTTATTTTCTACAAAACTGTACAAAGTAATAATTCATTCTATTTATATGAGTAACCAAAAATCACAATGGAACGACCATTTCATTCCATTGTTCATTTTCCTTTCTTCATTCTATTCTCTCGTTTATTTTATTATTTCATACCAAACAGACCCTTAGGTTTTAAAGTCTTGGGTTCAAATTTTATAATAACATAATTAAAATACTTTAACATGTTTAAACTAAACCTAAACCATTAAGACATCCACACCCTATGCACACCTAGATTCAGTGACGTTTTATTTCAACTCCAAAGGTGGTGTTTATGATTTAATAAAAACCGAACCGGTTCCACTTGTGTGAATCAAATAAAGAAATCGACAAGGAGTAATTGGCCTACCCCACTTTCCTCCAAAACCAATCTCATCCAAACACAATCATGCCATCCTGAAACCAATGTTCTTCACTAATCAATTTGCGTCACCCCATCATTAACCATCAACAAATCCCCTAAACCTCCATGCAACTAATATGGGGAACACATTAACAGTTGCAAGTGGAGATAAGAAGAAAGCCAAAGTGATGAAGATTGATGGTGAAGTCTTTAAACTCAAAACACCTATAAAGGTGTTTGAAGCCATCAAAGATTACCCGGGTCATGTTTTGTTGGAGTCCAAGGCGTTTAAGCGATTCGGTATCCGAGCTAACCCGTTGGGTCCGGACGAATGTTTGGAAGCTGGGAAGATTTATTTTGTTGTGGAATTACCAAAGCTGCCGGAGACAAGTGAGAAGAAAGAGAGGAAGGAGCTTGTGAAGATATCTAGGGTATCGGTGGCGGTGGTTAGGGAGGAGAATGGTGGTGGTGGGGTGGATGGGGATGGGGATGGTCCGGTTCGGGTGAAGATGAGGTTGCCGAAGACGGAAGTGGATAAGTTGATCGGAGAAAGTAGAGATGAGGAGGAGCTGGCGGAGAGGATTGTTGATATTTATGTTAAGAAGAAGGCCGGTGATGATGGCCGCCGGTGATGGGTGGTTAAAGGGTGTTATTGTTGGCTTGTAAAAATTGTAAATAAGAAATTGGGAATGCTATGGAAAATGTTTGATTTGAATATGTATTTTATTTGCATGATTGGATTTAAGGATTTTCAAGAAAATGATGTGATGTTATATTTTTGTTAGTAAACGTCTGAATTGAACATTTATGAATTGTTTGTGAATTTGTTTGATGGGAAGTTCGTTTATTTAATAAAGAACATGAATACACATGTTGTTCGTCCATCTATGTTGATGAACGTTCGTTATATTCGTTATGTTTGCTCGTTTATAATTTAAGAAATGCATATGGAATTGTATTTATAGAAATATAAACATAAAATAGGTTTTCTAACTACTTATATACATAAATCTAATTGATGATTGAGCTTTCTTGTAATAATAATGTGCTTTTCAACAGAACTTATCGTAATTAATATAAAAAAGCTATTTTGTGCTCATTTATGTTTGGTTATTTATGTTCATCTGTATTGTTTTATATTTGTTCAATTCGGTTCGTTTAAGTTTGTTTGTTCATTTATGTTCGTGAGTCATTTTCTTAATGAACAAACACGAACAAAAAATTTGTCGCAACCCCCGACCCCTACCCCGGGAGAGGGAGCCGCGGGCCAGTCAGATGGTATCGGTGTTTGTCAATATGGCAGTGAAATTCATTCATCAGGACCGTAGTTAAGAAATATTTTTATTAGAGTTAAACACCAAACTTTTATAATATAAAACCCAAGTTCATTTGATAATACATTTGTAGGGAAAAATCCTAATTATTGAAAACATAAACTCCGTTTCTTATTTGGTAACTGTTATAGCCACTTTTCTAAGCCTTCAGTGCTTTCCAGCTGGCTTCTATTAGCTTCACATTAAGTTACCTGAAACACGTTTTAAAAAGATTTTATAAGCAAGAAATACTGGCGAGTGCATCCCAGTTTAATCAAAACAGTTTTATAATCTTTACAGTAGTTGAGAGCATCCGCATTTACATTGTTTATTTCTACTCAATTACCCCTTTGCTACTGTCAACCTGACTTGTGGTCATGCTACTATTCGCAATAGTAACGAGTTTCAAGTAATGTATACAAAACCCCAACATACCGATAGTATGTCACACCCTGACTTTTGCAGAAGCGTGATTATTGGTGTGACTTTCTTAATACCATTGCATTCAATCATAACAACCACTACATGATAAAAACCATAGATTCGTCATCCATTAAATACGTTTAAAACATAACAACATTGTTTTGAAAAGTAGATTTCAAATTTAAGTTCTACAAACCGTACAAATTGTTTATGAGTCCATTAAGGACCCATCAAGAGATATTGAAAAAAAAAACACCAGGGTTTAGAAGACGTGTCTCGTCCAGGAATAAGACACACTGACCAAACTCAAAGACCATGGATGACATCTTTATTCCCTACGCAGCATAAAAACTTCCAACGCCCGCCAGATCCACTTACTAATTCCCTGAAATACATGTAGTTTGAAAACATCAACAAAAGTTGAGCGAGTTCATGTGTTCGTTTGTGTGTATGTATAAACCTTTGAAATCGTTGTAAGTATGTATGTAAGTTTATAAGTCCCGGTATGAAAGCAACAAGGAAAAACAGATCACCAATGGTTTGCAAGGCCATTGATATGTGTGAAGTGATGCAGGAAAACTCAAACCTAGCAGATTTTGTCAGTAAGACATAGTCACCACATGGCTCATTCGGCGTGCCCATGGGTGGGGCTCGCTACACCCGAATAGATCTATCACTCATGTCCCTCGGTCCTACGACGAGGATTAATGGCCTTAAGTGTCATACCCACCACCCACATGATCTAGCAGTATCTTTCCTTAGCTAACCATACCAAATGTAATCGTATGCAAACAGTTTGTAACATGTATTTCACCCCCGAAGTTATAAAACTGAAAACAGTTAAAAGAAAAGGGGGACATGAACTCACAGTTTTGCGTTCCTTGTATCCTATGTAACTCAAAGCTTCCTCTAGAACGCACGACTACCTACATGCGTACTACGGTCCGTTAGACGAGCGGGTCGTGCCTTGTCTTAGTATTGATTAGTGCCTTTGAGTTACGTTTTAAAGTGTCTTCGTTATTATTCCAAGTATATAATTATTTGTTAAAATAATTAATATTTTAACTTAAATTATATTTAATTTTGGAATAATTTGTTAAAACAATATTTTTGTAATAATACTTCTCAAGTATTTGTATTTGTATTTCTTTCCCAAGGATGGGTATATTCGTATTTGTATATTTTGCCACGTATTGGTGTCGTATTCCGGTGTGTACGTATTTTCTTAATAAATATCCAATATATTTCCAAAACAATATATTTTCAAGTCTCACTTAGAAAATATATATAAACTTATTTTTATCCAACATAATGTATTCCAAGTTTATCCAAAAATATATATATTTTTCCCAAAAATCATATATCTTCTAAAAATTCCTAGAAAATATATTTTTACTTTACAAAAATAATATATTTTCTTCTTGTCAAAAATATGATATAACCTTGTAATAATAATAAAAATCATATTTTCATTTCTTTCGTATCCAAAATAGTATTTACCAAAAGTATGCTCATAAATGTATTTTCCGGAATATTTTGTAAATTATATTCTTGTGCGGTTTCACAATATTATGTGTGTAACTTGTATATTTATTCCATGAGATTTCCGGTAATATTTTGGATTGTAATTTCTTGGTATTTGTTAAGTTATATTATTTCAAATCCTAAAATAATATAACTATTACACAAAGTATACAATATTCACACATCATGTCTTTAAGGTAAATATATATTCTAAATATATATTTATCCATTCTTATTTATAAAACCAACCTCCAATACTTGTATTTTTGTAACAAAAATTATGGCAAAGTTTATGTAGAAAATCCATGGTTAAAATACACTTATAAATACTTGTTTGAAAATATTTTTCTAAGTGTTTATATTTTTAGAAAATTTTGTCATAGTTTTCCCTAAAAATGGAGGTGTCCATGCTATTAAAGCATATCATTTTCTTTTTAAAACCATCACAAACAATCAATAATTCACTCAACTTACCAAGTGCCAAAATATTGCAATTTATATAACATCATGAACTTGAACCTTTATAAAAACTTTTAGTAACTTGGTAGTGCGTTTAGTAGGTTTAGTTACCCTTTAAAAAGTGGTTATTTGTTTGTAAATCTCGTTCTTGTAAAGTTTAGTCTTTTACAACTTACTAGATGTTTTTTTCAAAAATCATTCTTTTGAATTTTTCTTGTAAACCATGTATTCTTATACTTGTTTCACCACTAGAAACATGGTTAGTTTCTTTAAAAGCAATGTTTATGTAAATCTTGTGATTTAACTTGGTTTCTTGAGAAAACTATGTTTAAAATCATCCAAGTTTATGTCTAGTAACATGTTACATACTCCATCATTTACCAAATTATTTTCATTCTTCAAGTTCATGAAAACATAAAGTATGATGATCTTGGTCTTTTACAAGATCACCACCTTAACTAACTAGATCATGTGTTTAATCACAATCTAGTAGGTTCCATATGGTGTCTCACCTCACTAACACAAATCATCAATCATCAAGAAGCAAAATAACACTAATCAACATGTATTCTTATGGTGTTAAGCTTATGTTAAAGTTTCATGATTAGGTTCTTTAGTGTTCATCAAGATTAACAACATATAACATCTTTTATCCAACTAGATATGAAGTGAAATCAAGTGACAAGAAGCTTACTACTAGCACAAGGGCTAGGGAAGAACACTAGAAGTTGAAGATGATAAATGTGTTGGATAAAAGCGAATGGGAGAGGTGCTTCAAGATCCACAAGCTCCAAGCTTCTTAATCTAGCTTCTAACACATATGTATGACCTTGTAATGTATGAAAATGGATGGATGAAGATGATTGTAGGTGGTGGTGAGGTCGGCCAAGAATGGGCAAGGGGAAAGGAGAGGGAAATGTGTGAAGTAGTGTGTGAGAGATAATGAGATAATGTTCCTCCATACCTTACATATACTCATGTTTAGTGATTAACCATAGGATAATATGTCTCAATAGTACAAAGCAAATCCACTAACCAAATCAAATAAGATTTAGTGAGATCAAATAAAATCTCCCACATAGGCCATGTGGGCCGTGAGATAGGTGGGGGGGGGTCTTGGTTGGGTGGTGATGATAAGTTAGAGAATCTAGTAGGATTTCAAGTTTATGTTTAGGTGTTTAAGTTAATATGGTGTTATATAGTGTGTTAGGGTGTTCAGGGATCATAACTAGCTCATAAATATTAAGACAATGCTTCTAGTGTAATTTTGGTGTTTCGGGTAGTGTCCGGTTGTTTGGTTTGATACCGGTTCATTTAAGTGTCAAGCTATACCGATTAGTGTTCTTTATGTTACCTTTTGTGACACTTTTAATTCTCGACACTTAGGAAAGCATTCAGGACCATTTAGTCATATTTTTGCATGATACTAGCTTGTTAAAATGCTGATTTTTGTTGAATTATGCAGAATTCTGCACTTTGGGTGAGTTTTAGGCACTTTCCGGCACTTTAACTATCACCTAGAAAAGCAGTTTTGTGGTCCTTACTTCCCTACACACCATACTAGTGTAGTACTTAGTCTCTGGCTCACACTGTGTCTCAAAACAACGTATGTCTATGTACTGAACCCCGTCAGTATTTTTCTGTCTTATCCGTTAACTGTGCTAACTGTGCTTTGTGCATCATGTATGACAATAAAGTTTGTATGTAATAATGATGTGTCATTATGCAATATGTGATGCATATGTAAGTATGATGCAGTAATCAGAAAGCAGTAGATTATAATTCAGCACAGTCATTAAGCACTAATCAAGATTAATTAATTGTACGGATGCATGCAAATTTGGCAGTTGTCACATTCTCCCCCCGTTAAGAAAATTTCGTCCTCGAAATTTATACTACCTTACCCTTTAGGGTTACATTAAGCGTGTATGTGTATGAATAATACTGAGGTAGATAACCACAAAATCGAATCAAGACTTATTCAAATCAGGCGAATTCCAAGGACATCTTACTATGTTAAGAATCTAGTGGTTAAAAGGTCTGTCCCTCAGAATTTGATGTTAAAGGACTCGAGATGTATAGATGTATAATCGAGTGTAACTCAGTTAACAGGGGTGCAACAAAGGAGTTTTGACCAAAGGATTCTCAAATAATCGGTCACGATATGTCAATGAGTTTTCAGAAACCATAGCATCCGCTATTCAAAATCAACAACTTGAATATGAAAATGATCCATTAACTTTCGAATAAATAAATGGTAAGAATTAGTGTGTTGACATTCTTGAATTGCGAAAATACACCGAATGAAATACAAGTGAATCTGGTGTATCATTGTCTTAATTCGTAATTGCATCAAAAATGTTTAAATGACCAGTCAAACAAAAGTATATGTAGTTTTGTGTGAAACAGTTGACCATGATTAGCATAAGCTACAAATTTGAAATGAAACCACAAGGTGTCGTAATGACATGATTCAAATATAGTGGTGACTGAACAAGTTCACTGTGTTTGAAATCAAATGAAAGTATGCTGAAACAATCTGAAGATTTGATTTACACAATGTCATAGAGTTTCCAGTTGAATACGGAACATCAAAGAGCCACTATTTTTTATTGAAGATGAAAAAGTATTAAGTACCACAAGGCATTCGATCGACAATGAAAGAATCGTTAGGAGGTACATTGTAATATGAAATGAATCTATGTACCATTGTCTTAACACACAACTGTGTTGAGACCGCTTTAATTGTGATAAATAAAACGGATTTAGAACAAATAAATAGACAATTAAATCTGCGTATAAGGTACGTAACCCAATTAGCGCAAGCTTCAATGTTTGTGAAAGTATCAGCGCAAGGTATCGAAACCAACAAACGATTTAGTGGAGTCGTAGACCAATCAAGTCAACTACGACTCGAAACAAAAGAACCTTTGAGAGAATACCTGAATATGATGCTCTCATTACATCATATGGCGTCTCAAATCGAATATGCGAAATGGATAAGTTCAAGCAATTGAACTTGGTTTCAGCGTAACCCGACAATAAACGTAAGTGTCAGCAAGGGAATCTCGACATGGTTACAAAGATAAACCATGAATGTAGCTTGAAATAAAAGAAGTTTCAAGAAAGTGTGTTGACTTGGTAGCAAAAGAGCCAACAATTACAATAACGTAGGTTATTCGAATCATAAACCAATAGTTAGCTTTAGCAAAACAATATTTGAACTTCAATGAAGCGTTTATTCGAAATGAAACCGCATGCGTAGCAAATGGTGTATGCGTAACATAAAAGTTTCCAAGTAATGAAACAATGAGTATCTGCTAAGATGAAGAAATGACCAAGTATTCGAAGCAAATGTGTGTTCGCTCTCAGGGAAGGAAATTAACGCGATGCAACTACCATTGAGGGGAGTGGAGATGCAAACATCTACTCTCTAGAAGCGAAAGTGAAGATTTCAACAAAAGAAATTTAAGTACTTTCTGTTTGGTTAACTGAAATAGCATGTATGTCAGGATAATGGTGTTTGCTTGAGTTAACAGATATGGTTCCTAAGTAACAACCTTTACGAGTTTGGTCCTGGGTTCCCAAAGACCCTAAGTACATGCTTTCTAGATTCTCAGAGTTTCGTATTCTGTGTAAAATTGTTTTGCGCATTGCGCAGGTAACACAATTTTTGTGTAGGTTTTAAACAAGTTATTGTCCCACAATTCCCCGGTATACTTTCTTCCTGAATTCACAGATACAGATACTCAATCATCGATCAGTCTTTAAAATAATAGTTGGGTCCTCACAGTTAGTTAAATAAATTGTTCGTTAATCTTCATCAAGAGTTACCGACTCTTGTTGGTTAGCTCGTTCGGCTACTGGTAGTTGATGCTCATTTGTAAATCATCGTCCTTCCTCTTGACGAGTAGAACTGGGGTTACTCAAAACGGGAATCTTGGTCTGTTAACTTCCTTCTCTATCAACTACTGAGGTTACACTGACAATCCTTGCATCTCCGAAGGTGTAAGTCGCTAAGGTGCATTGACTGCAGGCGCGGCGCCTAGAATTAAATCGATGCGAAATTCGACTTGTCGTTGAGGAGATAATTCTGGCAAGTCTTCGGGGAAGACTTCAGGATATTCTCTTATCACAGGGGTATCTTCGAGTTTTGGTTTTTCAGCTCCCTTGTCCACGACATGAGCCAAGAAAACAACACATCCTTTACGCAACAACTTTCGTGCTTTCAAGCAATTAGTAATCTGTAGAGGCGTATA
>JARYGA010060610.1:41197-84313 GCA_030545235.1 Helianthus tuberosus
AAAGAGGAAATTCTTTTCGGATCTCAAGCACTACATATGGGACGACCCTTTCTTGTTCAAGGTGGGTGCTGATCAGGTGATCAGAAGATGTGTATCAGGGGCTGAGGCGACCGACATTCTGCGCCAGTGTCATGAGGGACCTACCGGAGGCCACCACAGAGCCAACTTCACCGCAAAGAAGGTGTTGGATTCCGGGTTTTACTGGCCGACCATTTTTCGTGACGCGCAGAGTTGGGTGAAAGCGTGTGATGCTTGTCAGAGGGCGACGAACATATCGGCACGCGACGAAATGCCCCATAACTGGATACAAGTTTGTGAAGTCTTTGATGTTTGGGGGATAGACTTCATGGGACCATTCCCCCCCTCACGTGGAAATAAGTACATACTCGTGGCTGTTGACTATGTATCAAAGTAGGCGGAGGCGCAAGCCTTACCCACTAACGACGCCAGAGTAGTTGTGAGGTTTCTTAAGAGTTTGTTTGCCCGAATTGGCGCTCCGAAAACGCTCATTAGTGACCGAGGGACTCATTTTTGTAATACACAGCTTGAAAAGGCTTTGTCCCGATACGGTGTGCATCACCGTTTGTCCACGCCCTATCATCCGCAGACAAGCGGGCAGGTGGAGGTCACGAACCGTGGGCTTAAGCGCATCCTTGAGCGGTCTGTTGGAGCGAACCGCAAGGAATGGTCGGACAAACTCGAGGATGCATTGTGGGCATTCCGTACAGCTTATAAGACCCCTATAGGGACCACCCCCTTTAGGTTGGTATACGGAAAGGCATGCCATTTACCGGTGGAGTTGGAGCACAAGGCTATGTGGGCTTTGAAAACCGCGAATTTGGACCTAAAAACCGGAGGTGAAGCCCGGTTTCTCCAAATTCATGAATTGGAAGAATTGCGGCACCAAGCCTATGAAAGCTCCGTACTCTACAAAGAGCGCACGAAGAAACTTCACGACAAACGCTTGAAGGACCACAAAGAATTCCAAGCGGGTGATCTTGTTCTTCTGTACAATTCAAGGCTGCGCTTATTTCCTGGGAAGTTTCATTCACGCTGGACAGGACCATACACGGTTAAGGAAGTATTTCCGCATGGTACTGTTGCAGTAGAGAACGCGGATGGCGTTACATTCAAGGTAAATGGTCACCGGTTGAAGTTGTACGTTGCCGGGCCGATAGAGTCGGCGGTGGAGGTAATTGAACTCCAAACCCCGCACACATCATAAGTGTGGGGAGGAGAGAGTCTACGCTACTGACTCGCGGATCATAAATGTAGCAGGAGCGTCTTTGGCGCTGTAAGGGTAAAATAGTCCTTTTTTGTATTTTTGTAGTTTTAGCGTAATTTAGGTAGTTAGGTAGTTTACGTTAGTTTGTTTAGTTTTCGTACGTGCCGAGCGAAGGTTCTGTATTGCAATATTGTTAGAACAGTTGGTGTGTCGAAAAAATGGCGAAAAACGGCCGAAACAGTTGCTGGAAATAGCTTCTGCGGAAAATTCTGATCTGCACCTGATGCACGACCGTTCCTCGGGTCGCACGACCGTGCGTTTCTGAGGGCCGGCATGGTGGATCGCACCCCCGGTGCATTTCCGAGAAAAGCTGTTAGGGTTTGGGCGATGTCGGTGACGCACGACCGTGCCACACGGAGAACGACCGTGCGTCAGGCTGAGGGCAGTTTTGTCTTTTGGCACTATAAATACCCTCATCTGCAGCCCCCATTCATAACTCGCGAAACCCTAGTCGCTGCAGGCCGTTCCAGAGCGATACTTCATCAAATCGCACGGTTTTTCGCACGATCTCACACCCTTCTTCGCACGGTACGTTCCTAGTTGTAGATTTCTTGTTTTCTTGCTTTCTAGGTTAGATTTCTTCCGATTCTTCTAGGAAATTTTTAGGGTTCTCTTCATAAACAAATCGAAACCCTAACCCTTGTTGAATCGTAGTATCGTGAATATCTGGTGCATTTTTCTAACCCCTGTTTATGTAAAAACTTGAAGATTTATGAAAAAATCAGGCTACTTAGAGCCTGGGTCAAAAATCTGCAGAAAACCAAGTCGCACGGTCGTTCCTCGTATGGAACGGTCGTGCCTCACCGTTGTTTCACGAAAGTTGTTTGATTTCTGGGCAGATGGTCATTGTCATCGGCGACGCACGACCGTGCGTCTCGTCGCACGACCGTGCCATATGCCCAGATCAGTTTGACAGTTTCTTCATAATGAGCTGCTCGGCTGTTCTTGATTCAAATTTTTTCTGTTTCCATCTCTCTAATGTTTTTCCTCATACAGATGAACCATCCTTTCCTTCAATTCGACCCCAACAATGAGCGTGAAGCTTTGTGCATCCCAAAACGACACGCATTGTGGGTGAGACGGGGGCAGTTTGGAGTCCCCCGATGGTTAGATTGGGAAGTCATGCGAGAACTCAATCAGTATGATAGATTAGAGTTTTTTGGGAAGAAGGCTCGGGATTTATACTAGGGACGACATGGATGATCCCGACGTCTTCAACGATCAGTTCACCTTCCCTTCTGATGCAGCCCGGGATGAATTTTGGGCTGAAAATGCCGTTGGGGAACCCTACAACCCGAGGATGTCGAAGGCCTCGCGACTCAGAGACCCTTTGGTGCGAGTGATGCACCATGTTTTTAGCTATACGATATGCGGTCGCATGGACAGTCTTGGTAACTGTCCAACACCTGATTTGCTTTTTCTTTATGCGTTGGTTGACAAAGCACCTATCAACCTAGCCGCACGCATGGCTAAGTACTTCGTCAAGAGCTCGGGACGGACTTCGAACAGTGAGATACATGGCGGTCAGTATGTGACCGAAATAGCGTACAATGAGCGCTATATGACTGAGGAGGTTCTTCAAGGTCTCACTTTGATTACCGAGGGGGTTCATGTCGATATCAGGTCGCTGAAGTTCATCGGGGTGATTGTAGAGCTAGATAGGGGGGATAGGTTGAAGGGATTGAACAACGAGGTCTGGGACCCGTTGCCACCAGGTGAAGGGGGAGATGAGGATGAAGAAATGGGAGAGCAGCACGAGCAGCACCAACCACCACATACGCCACCACATTCACCGCAGCAGTATGATTTCCATCAGCATCAGGACTGGCCTGAATTCTACCAGCAGTTCCAGCAGATGAGAGTGACTCAGGAGCAGCATGGTACCTACTTTGACCAGATTAGATCTAGCCAGGACGAGATTCGGGCCGATCAGCAACAGATTCGGGCCGATCAGCACGAGATTCGGGCCACACAGGACCAGCTTTGGCAGCGCCAGGATACTCTATACCAGGGGGTGAGTTCGGGTTTTTCATATCTTTTCGGGGAGATGCATCACGCATATCCCGACTATTTTCAGCATCCCCCACAGTTCCCACCATGGAACCCCCCTGGCTATGGCGATACGGGCCCATCTGGCACGAGACATGATGATGATGATGATGATGAGTAGTTGGCGGTGGTGATAGCAGTTGGTGGTGTTTTCTATTTCAGTACTTTATTTATTATTGGGTGTTTATTTTGACTGTTATTTCGAACACCCCGGTTATGTATATTTTTATTTTTCAGACTCTTTACTTCAGTATTTATGTTACGTCTTTGTTGGGATTGTAGTATTTATATTTATGTATATTATGGTTGTTTTGTGATTTTTCTGTTTCTGTTATGTTTTGGGTGCACATGTGACACACTAGCAGGTTTTAGCTATCGGATCTTGGACCGGAGCACGTACCAGATGCAGCTTCGGAAGTCTCGTGGCATCAACATCATCTTGAGGGGAGTATTTTTATCCCTATCTCTATATTTCGGGTCTCGCATTGGGGACAATGCGAAGTTCAAGTGTGGGGAGGAGGTTAACTTTGTTAACTTTGTTTGTCCTCTATATATAAAAAAAAATCAGAAAATCAGAAAAATCATTCAAAAATACTTGTATTTTGTATATATTTTAGTAAATAAACCGGTTGGTTATGTTTTAGAAAGCGTCGGACTTGATAAAAACTCGACAAGCAAAATATTTTTTTGAAAAAGGAAACCGGAAAGCGTGACAAACGAAGAAAGACTTACATGATAGTTTTCACACTTTTACCCATTCCTTCCGTTACGTGAGCACATTTGAGCCTTGATTGTTATATATTTGTTCATTTCGGATATAGGAGTGAGCCGGATGTTATGTGCAATTTAGAACATGTCACCAGTATGCTTGTTAAGACCATGAACTTGTGAATTTGTGTAAAAATGATAGAGGCACTTAGATTACCCCTTTGTTGTAAACCTTGTTCTTTGTGTTGTGCTTCCTACCTTACATTACCCTTTAGCCAAAATTTAGCCTTTTTATGTTTTTAAACCTTTTTAGTGTTGAAACTCGGACAAAATAATCGTTTAACTAGCGTTTGTTTCAGTTTATTGTATAATTAGTTTGCTAAAAAAAAAAACAGAAAATAAAGCACCCTAAAATAGGGTGAAGTTGATAGAAATCGAGCAATTTTGAATGCTTAAATGTTAAAATTTCGTTGATAAGCTCGATTGCGCTTTAGTCGCCTTTGTGAGGCGTTTGTGTGTATAGTTGTATTATTTTCTTGCTAGTTAAACGCTACTACCGAGTTTTATTCATTTTCGCCACTTTATATGTCCACTTCCATACCCTTCGCCCAAGCCTAACGTTACAACCCGTAAAGACCTCTTGATTTACACTTGTTTGCATGTTAGTTGGTGGAGACGAGATCTTATGACAAGCTTATGATATTGCACATTTAATTGACTAGGCATTGAGTGTTTACACATACACATTTTATGTATGTTTCATTAATAAAACCGAGTGTGTGAACATTGTGAGTCGTGTGAAGATTAACATGTGAGTCAATTAAATGTGAAGTCACGGCTTTTTGGTTGTCGCTTTATAATTGCATATGCTTGTTGGGTTTGAGTCTTTTGATGTTGTCTTTCGACAAACCGGCTAACCGTTTATAGTAGTTTTCAATAAAATAGTGTGTAAATTATCGTTCTTGTTTGTTTCTATCTTTTATTGCATTTTAGTTTAGCTTGCTTGAGGACAAGCAAGGTTCAAGTGTGGGGAGATTTGATATTCGCTAATTTACACATATTTTAGTCCCCCGTTTTACCCCCATTTTATGCGTTTTCGGCCGTAAAACCATCATTCGGATGCTTAATCATCTACACTTTTGTTTACAGGCCTAAAACAGCATAAAATGGGGGTAAAACGGGGGACTAAAATATGTGTAAATTAGCGAATACCACTGGAACATCGTTTACACCAGGTCTTCCTTTCTTTTCCTTCTCCGCTACTACAATGTTAGCCAAGAAAGCTCTGTATTCCTTGCGAAGATACTTACTAGCTTGGACACACGACATGAGCTTGAGACCTTTCGAAGCAGTTTCGTCATAAACACACAATACATCACCATTCGCGAGCGAGAATCGAATCACCTTATCGAAGCACACAACTTCAGCATGGTTTTCACGAAGAAAGTCCATGCCTACTATGATGTCAAAACTTCCGAGTTGCATAGGAATAAGGTCGATTGGGAAGATGTGATTGTTGAGCTCAAGAGTACAATCACGAAGAACGGAATTGACGGCGACAGTTCTTCCGGTGGCGACCTCGACATCGAACGTCGAGGGGAGTTGGGAGCGCTTATGACTAAGGAGTTTCTCGAATTCAAATGACACAAAGCAGTTATCGGCTCCAGTATCAAACAAACACGAAGCATAAATACCATTCACAAGGAACGTACCATTGACCACGTTGTTGTCAGCCTGGGCTTGGCGCACATTATTGTTGAAATTTCTGGCGCGGGTGGCTTGTTGCTGTTGCTGTTGAGGCTGGTGCTGCGGCTGCTGCTGCTGGGGCTCTTGTTTCACAACCCTGTTCGGGCACATGTTCGCAAAGTGGTAGGGATCACCACTTGAGAAGCAGACTCAGGCGTTGACCGCGGGTGCCTGAGCCGCTTGTTGGCCTTGTGGGGCTAGGAGCAAAGCTTGATGAGCAATGGGTTGAGCTAGTGCTTGATGGGGACCAGTACGGCAGTTAGCAGTGAAGTGGCCGTACATATTGCAGCGTGCGCAAAAACGGCAGGCGAGACCCACCGGGTGATGATAAGTGCATGTCGGGCAGGCAGGGTGGGGACCAGTGTATGCACGCTTTGCAAGTGGTGCATAGATAACTGGAGCTGGTCGGTGCTGAGATTGCAGCTGAGCCGGTACGGCTTGAAGTGGAGCAGCAATGGTAGTGACAGCACAGTTCTTGTTGCTGGAGCTGTTGTTGTTGTTCTTCTTCTTGCGGCGAGAGGACTTTGATGTCAGCGATGCGGTGGCGATGGTGTCAGCTGTTGGTGCGGCGGTAGCTTGGTGAAGGTTCTTCGAAGCTTTATCCCAGTAACCAGCTTTTACCCGCTTGTCGTTGATTTTAGCGGCAAGCAAGTAAGTTTCTTTGATCGTTGCTGGCTTTGAAGCTTGCACAAAATCTGCAACACAATCCGGCAGAGCGCGGATATACTTCTTGATCGCCATGTTGGTAGTCTTCACTTGATCGGGGCATATGATGCTGAGCTGCTTAAAGCGAGCAGTGAGGGCAGCGTTGTCACCATCTTTTTGCTTGATGTGCCAGAATTCATCCTCCAGCTTTTGGCACTCATGGGGAGGGCAGAACTCATCGAGCATAACGTTCTTCAACTCGTCCCATGACAAACCATAGGCTGCATCATTTCCGCGCTTGTTTCTCTCAACGGTCCACCAGTCTAAAGCATTGGACTGGAAGCGCCGGTCGCATTCAGTGTGCGGAGATTGTCAGGACATCCACTCTGACGTAAAGTGACTTCGATCGAGTCGCACCATTGAAACAAAGCTGTAGGGCTTTCTTCGCCGGTGAACTCTTTCGGTCCGCATGCCTTGAACTGTTTGAAGCTGAAAGCAGCTTTGGGAGTTTCGGCTCTGGATTCTTCAGATGATTTGCTCATGTTTTCGTACAGTTCACTGACGACTTGGGGTACAACTTTTGCGATTTTCTTGGTAATCATGGCAGCGAGGAGTTTGTCTGCTTTCTTTCGACGAGCATCTCGGGTAGCGCGAGATCCAGATGACGACATTGTCTGCAACAGACATCGCCAGAGGACTCAACACAATATGATCGAATCTCACCTCACAATCCTAATACTACTCAAGCTCGAGAACACGTTTACATAACATATAGGCACATAGTCATAGATTCACATAAGCACAGAAGCACATAAGCACGTAAGGCACAGAAGCACAATAGCACAGAAGCATATAAACACGTAATTCACCTAGAAGCACACGGGAGCAGTCAGAATACAAAAACCTATTATGCAAAGTTCGCGAGCGTTCGAAAATAGCGATCGCGATTATCATGGCTAGTAGTATAGAATGCGTATAATCCCCAATATTGTCGATTTGTTAGCATGTTGAGATACTGTGCAGTGTGAGTCGTGTGTGTCGATTGAGAAGCGAATGTCGAAAATCGAATAAATCACCGGAAATCAAAACTTATAATGTTTAAATACACACATAAACACACAAAGTCGACGAATATCAGAATCAGCAGTTGCGGGCTCAGAATTGGAACACATAAAAATTGAGAAATGGATCGTCTGAGGCTATTTAGACATCGACTACCCAAAGTGATTCAACTATTCACAAGGACCTGTTGTACACACTTTGACTTTCAGGACTGTGCTTTTGCCTCGAATCTTGGGCTCGGCAGGCATCCTTTCAGTCATATCGTGACTTCAAGTTGTTGAAGTCCGTCGAGACTTTGGTGAGAGTTTTGTAAAACCAAGTAAAGGTCGGAATCAAGTCGTCAAGGTTCGGGTTTCACCCCTGTCTTAACAATGTCGTTCCTATTTTGATAAAATAAAAGAGAATTATGTGTCAAAGTATGGATTTCACTCCCGATTCAACGCAATTTCTCAAGTTTATAGATGAAAATACGAGGCGAACAAGCAAATTTGGTTGAGAGTTTGCGGTTTTCACACCTAATCTCGGCCTAATCGCTTGTCCATTCTTTGAAAACTAAAGTGCAGTGATAGTGTAGCGTGGGCGAGAATAGCGAGAAATAGCAGTAAGCTCATACATAATCCCTACCGGATATGCACAAGTCGGTCTGTTGGTTCCTAACTATAGACTAGGTCATTTCTAAGACATCGGCCTGGACTAGGTCATGTCTTGCCTAATTCCCTATAGTTATGGCTCTGATACCAATCTGTCACACCCCAACCGATGGCGGAAACATCGGGGCGTGGCACTGAGCGAAATAGATTGTCCAGAAGTTTCCATAACAATTATAATTACCAATTATTTAAAGCAACACGTCCCATACCATGTCATAAAAGATAACATAATTATTACAGGCAAGATCTGGTCAAATTGTTCTGTTCCGATAACTCAGATTTTTATTACAGACAATTGTTTATTGTTCTAGGTCTTTCCTAGCGTCGATTTCACAGCAAGCTAAGCAAATAAGCATCCTAAGCACCTGTCACATACGTTAAAGTAAAAGTCAATACACATAGTGTAAAGGTGAGCATACAAGTTTAATAGATATAATAGAGTTCGAAATCGATTACGCATAACCAGCACGTACACAGTGTAAAATGAGGCATGTTAGTTATCGACATAAACCTATCGATACCAATGACTGCAGGTTGACTGCCCAAGGCAGTTCGCGATACACACTCACCACTGTGAGCCATGTAACTAATTGTCCTTAACAACCCCTGAGTGAACAGGTGCTGAGTCCAAACTATAGTACTATCGTTGCTAAGGCAGGTAGACAGCATTCCATGTGTAAACATAACAAACAAGCATTTATTAAGTCACGTATAACATGCGATAATTGGTTAGCGATTAAAGTGTTGCATAGTGTGTTTGATGTGATTTAGAATAAGTAACGTATGTAACACCTAAAAGTGCATAAAGCAAAAATGGATCGAGTATACTCACAGCGATTGGTGGATTGAAGGGAGCGCTAGAGAGTAGGGTTAGCCTGAACAGATTCATAGCATAACGATAAGCGACGCGTAAGATGAAACAAGTGTTAGTGGGTCGGACGGCAGCTTGATCGGATGGTAGTCCGATCGGGCAGCCGGTCGTTCGAGGGACAGTCCGCTCGGATGGTCATCCGATCGGGTGACCTTTCGAGTGGATTGTTTCTTCTTTTGTGAAGGATGTGTTTGTGTATGATGGTTTGACTTTTGAAGTTTTCGTTGTAGCATTTTGAAACATAGAAGTATCACTACATTTCAGGTCGATCGATCGGTCGGACGTTCAATCGGACGACAACCCGATTGGTTGGACACTTCAGCAAGAGCAAGTTCACAGCAGTTGGTCACTCGATCGGATGGTAGTCCGATCGGGTGGCAACCTTTGTGCATTGAACATGTTGGAAATTGTTTAAGTGTTGAAGTCAGAACATTACATGGCCGAGTGACAATCCGTTCGGGTGGTAATCCAATCGGACAGTAGTTCGTTCAATGTTTGCAACTCCCAATGTTTGAAATAGATGTTAAGCGTGGGGCCAAAGTGCAAGTCGATCGGGTGACCACCCGATCGGGCAGCACTCCGTCCTGGTGTCCCGGTCGTCTCCTTCCTTGGTCATTTTGATAGTTTGTCGATTTATCGAGATGTTTTGACAACGTATTATACAATAGAAACCTCGTCAATACTTGGTACTCCTGATCGGACAGGAATCACCCAAATCCGGCCAGTTAACTGTTCGAGACGGTGTTCCATGTTTAAACCAAAATCGGTATTCTCGTGGATAGAATTCAGATCTTGAACCAACACAACCACGAGAATGAGTAGGAAGTCGGGTACAAGCTCCGATTCGATCGGTTTTGAATGCATTGAGTGTAAAAGAGTTGAAAGAAAGTTGGAAAACCATCTTTCAATCCTTTTCATCGTGAATATGTTTAGATCTATGAAAGATCTTTGTTTGTTTATGTGGAAATCGGTTAGATCTAAGTTGTTCTCGGTGGATTGAGGCCAAAACATGAAGTTCTCAAGAACATCATGATGACATCATCCTAGAACACCTCAAATCTAGTGATTTCTCGGTTAAAAGTTAAGGTTTAAAAGATAGAAAGGTGTAGAATCAAGTGTAGATCAAAGAAGTACAAGATTTAGGTTGGAATCTTACGGGAATCGCGAGAAATCGAAGGAAAAGTGGGATTGGAGCGCTGGTCGGACAGGAGTGTGCAAAAGTGGTAAGTTTGATGTGCACAGGGGGTATTTATAGGGTTTCCCAAAGTGGAAAAGGTGGATCGATCGAGTGGCAGCCTGGTCGACTGGCTGATCGATCGAACGGTAGCTCAATCGAACGGCCGGTCACTTGGTCGATTAGCCAGTTGGTTCGAGTGTTCGGTGCGACGAGTTTTGCTGTTTCGATTGCGATTGCGGGTGCTGCGATGCGATGGAGTTTTCCTATTCAAATTACTTTTAATCCCAACTACTATATCAACATACAATCATCCTTAATTGACTTGCGTTTAGCATTTGCGATTCGAGTTTCGATTGTGTTTCGATTATCCACCACAACAAAACATAAATAAACATGCACAAGTAACACATAAGGCACACACACACATAAAACAATATCCAGAACACGTAATTCGAGTTGCGAGTGCGATTGCGATAGCGATAAGCGATAAAACATGCGATAATTGTCGAATAAACCTCGATTATTAATAAGTACTCCACATAATACAACTGACGTAACGCATAAAATAGACTAACTACAAGTCAAAGAAGTCAAAACAGGAATTGAGCAAGGAGTGACAGATCGCAATTAGAAATCTTGTCTTCCTTTGACTTCACTCTTGACTTTGACTTTGACTTTCGAAACACGGGGTGTTACATACACACTCTAAATTTTATACTCTTGTTGTATTATATTTCGTTATTCATGATGTTGTATTTGTTTCAATTCCTTGTAATTAACTCTTTAGAAATGGAATGAAATTTATTATTTAAATACTTGTCACAAATATTAGCGTTATGATGTCTCGAGCAATCTATTTCATCTCACTCTGATGTTTCCGCCATCGGTTGGGGTGTGACATAGGTATACTGACTGTAAGACACGTTATTCAAATTTGGTGTGTACTGTAATCATTATAGCACTGAAAATGACCGGCTTTGATATCTGGTTCCCATTGTATGACAAATATGTAAATCTGGTGACAATATAAAATCCCAAGAAATATTAAATGATTACCTACGGGTTTTCACTATGTATACAATCATTTTTGAAAAACAATTTTCAAAATGAGTCAATTAATTGTATTTACCAGCGAAAGCTACCGTATTTTCAAAAGATTGAACTGCAGGTACCGAACCTTGATATAGGCTGGGAATCCGGGTCGGCTATGATAAAGCCTATGGAATTTGCAACTCCTAGCTTAAGGCCTATGATGTCTAAGCTTCGTTTTATCTTGATCCCTCCTGTGGGCTTAAACTTAAACACTTGAACATCTTTGTATTTGAATATTCAACACTTTTAATGTTACGAATATTTTGACTCTTAATACTTTCGCTGCATTAGTATTAAATTGTGATACTGCTATCCAGTCGTCACGACCCATCGGGGCCCACCGGGAATCGGGGTGTGACACTATTACTCTAGTTAGTAAATTTACAAATGTGGTTATATTTTTCCTTGGTTAGATTATATGTTAATGTTTTGCTATTGGTATACTTAGGGTTGTAAACGAACCAAACAAATAAAGCGTTGTTCGGATTCATTCGTTAAAGATACAATGTGTTCTCGAACGGTTCATGAACACTTACCGAACGAGATTTATGTTCGTGTTCGTTCACGGAGGAAAGGAACATGTTCACGAACACAGATAAAATCGGCGGAGACAGTGGTGGCTAGAGGTGGATGGTAAGAGGAGGCGAGGCTAAACCTTAATGCCCCTTACTTTTGAACGAAGGTCAATAATATTTTTCGATGTGAATAATGAGAAATAAAGTGGAACGATGCATAAACAAGGTGGAGATAGGGTTTCCATACATTATTGTAACACCCGTTAAATTTTCATCCAACTATGAGACGACATGTGTCCCGAATCTCTAACTAAGGAGAGGGAATTTTTCGTTCAACTATTTAACGAAACATATCCAATCCTCCAATTTATCCCGACTATGTAGAAGGAGGAACCTCCAATCAATCCCGACTATGTGGATGGATGAAGGAATTACATTCTACGTTCATTGAAACGTGTTTCATATCTGCAACTGATCCTGATTCTGGGAAGGAGAGAAATTATTATTGTGCGTTAACAAAAACACGTCCCGGATCTCCTATTAATCCCAATTATGAGGAAGGGGGGACTAAAAGTGCCAATCGACAAAAGAATAAAACTCCAAGAATTTAAGATGTAAAAATCTCAAAATAATATTTCCTGGCAACCCCATACGGACCGTAAGCCCTATGTGCTTACGGACCATAAGCTAAATGGAGAATTGGTGCGCTGAGGTCCTTACGGACTGTAAGTAGTTAACCCTTATGGTCCCTAAAGGACCTTGCTGGCAGTTTGTTCTTGTTCTCCAAGGAAAACAAGCATAGTGTGACACCTAGCCGATTTTGCCACTTCTCCTCTAGTTCTAACACATCACTAAACACCTGTAATCATCCTAGAACACCTCCTAACACATGGCACAATCCTACACAACTCCTTTCTAGTATAAATAGCAACTAGTTCAAGCCATTTTACTTGATCATTTCCTCCATTGTTTCTCTCTATCTTCTTGGAGTTTTTTCCTGGTTCAAGGAAGACTCCTACTGAAGTTAATCTTCTCCTAGAACACAAGTAAGTGTTCCTTCATTTTCTATTTCATTTTATAGGCAAGTTATTAGCCAAAAGTCAACCAGTTTGACTTTCTGTTTGACTTTCGGTTATGACCATTATGGTCAAGCCAATGTTCGATCTGAACATGGCTACATGATTATAATAATGAAGGTTATAATCCCCTAGGATCATACCTTCTAAAGATCACGTTAAGTAAGCGAAATGACGAATCAACTTTATATTAAATAAAAGGTCAAAAACGTAAACTTTGCAAATTACGTTAATCAAGTTTCTAACTATTAAAACTTGAATTTTTGACATCATATCAATTTATAAAACATGTTAGGACATGTCTAAGCATGTCAAACTCGACATTTCTTGTTTAGAGTTCAATTCTATATCGAAAGTCAAGCAGTTTGACTTTTTCTTTGACTTTCGATTCTGATCCGTTTGGTCAACGTTAGGACTTGTTTAGAACTGATATTATGACCATGTTAGCATAAGGTATAACCCTTAGAAGTTATACCTCTTGGTCATGTTGTTTGGTAGGTTATATGACAAGTCTAGATCTTATATTTTAGAAAGGATGACTATGCCCTTTTCATCCAAAAAACTAAAGAAATGGTTTTCAAACCAAAGTGATCAATATTCTGACTTCAAAACAGAATATATAATGTTATGAAAAGTGTTTTGACACCTTAGACTTGTCATAAGACCTATCTAGCCTTCCGAACCCATTTTTACGCGCATAACTAGTTATATGAACCTAGTTCATGTAATTTAGGCATAACGGGTCTAGATATTTCAAAACTTCTCCAAATCAGAATGCTTAGTTAAATAACCTTTATCCGATGATTCATTGCACTTGGATAGGTATAAACCACATTCTATATGATCTACGCTTAATCTAGCGAACCTATTCTTAAGTAATGAGTCATATCTAAAGGGGCTAACCTTTGGCCCGTATACATTCTAACAGATAATAATTCTGTTCATTCCAGACTATAGAACCCCCCAGATAATCGGACTTGGGTCAATAATACTTATACTTACGGATTTTGCTAAATTATAATCATATTTGATTGGAAGCTAGCAAAAGGTAAATACTCTTAACTTATTTTGTTTTTAAACTTGGGGTATGGCGAATACGCCACTTGGAGTGGGTATTACATAAATGAGTCGACTATGACTGCTCATAAATGTAAGAACCCGGTTTAATCCATTTTACTTGATAACTGAAACAATTGGGGGTTATTGGTTCCATGTCCGGGCGTCCCGACTCATTAACTATTATGTCCATACGGAATAGCATGCAGGGGTAGGCATACCAACTATAAGACACGTTTTATTCAACTTTGGTGTGTACCTTAATCATTATAGCACTAAAAATGACCGGCTCTGATCTCTGGTTCCCAATTTGTGACAAGTATGTAAATCTGGTGACAAGAAAGAATCCCAAGAAATATTAAAAGATTACCTACTGGTTTTCTCTATGTATAAAACTCTTTTTGAAAAACTGTTTTCAAAATGAGTCAATTAATTGTATTTACCAGCGAAAGCTGGCGTATTTTCAAAAGATTGAATCGCAGGTACCGAACCTCATTATAGGCTGGGAATTCGGGTCGGCTAGAATGAAAGCTAAGGAATTTGCAACTCCTCAAGGTTAAGGCCTATGATATCTAAAGCCCTGTTTATTAGATTCCTCATGTGGGCTTGTACTAGAACACTTGTATAAACTTTTATGTATATTTAATACTTTTATCAAATGAATATTTTAACTCTAATACTTCCGCTGAATTATTAATTGTGATACTGTTATCCAATCGTCACCACCCATCCGGGCCCACGGGAATTGGGGTGTGACAATTTTTACTTTGGGTAATGAGATAAATAAGAATTAAAGAGTAGAAAAAGTTTAGATAAAGTAAATAAACGCTAAAAAATCTTTAATGAACAACCTAAATAAACAAACATGAACGAATGTTTACGAACACATTACCGAACGTTCACAAACGCAATTGAACGAATGAGACATCTGTTTGTGTTCGTTCATTTAACTAACTGAACAAAATTTCTTGTTCATGTTCGTTCATTAAGTAAACCAACGAACGTAAACGAACTTTCCGCCGAATAGTTCACGAACTTTTCGTTGAACGTTCGGTTCACTTACAACCCTAGGTATACTTTGTAAAAATTAGTTTTTAACTTGGGTGGCTCCTTAGCAGCAACCCTCTTTATCTTAACATGTACGTAAGCTTTGCCCTCATCATTTCCTTGCAAAACGAGCTATTAGCTTTCTATAAGTGAGATTTCACTAGATAAGTTTGTTATAATAGGTTTTAGGACTTAATATCTCTCTCTCTCTCTAGAATTATTGTAAAAAGAGTGTGTTTTGTGAGAAGTGTAAGAAATAATCTACACCCTTTGATCTATAATTTAATGGTTGAGATTATAATTACAAAATTGTAAATAGTGTTTACCATCAAAATAATTAATATTGTATAATAAGGGTATAAAGGTAAATTTAATATTTTTAAATAAAAAAACCCACATTTAACGCACATGCATGTTCCCCCTTCTTTTTTAAACGTCAATAACTTTTTATACGTAACTTTTTTCTAAAAAAAATTACACCATACTAACGAGTGTTTTTTTATCTTTAATATGCGTACCATAGGGATGAGTTAAAATGAGAACCACATTGAGTTCCGTGAGAACTAGGCCATCCAAAAGATTTTTCCAAATTTTTTTTCTCAAAAGTCATAAAAAATCACTTATTTCAGCATGAACGTTAAGTTTTTTTTTATTAAAAATCGTTATATTTAATACATAAAAAATTTCAAAAAAAAAAGTTGTACTGCACATATGATGTGTGCAAAATGCAACATATAAATAACATCAAATGAGGCATAAAACTAACCTCTTTTTAGTACTAATGTTGAAAAAAACGCGTTTCTTTCTTCCTTTTGAATTTACAGGACCAAACGAGCTTAAAAGAACAAAAGGAACAAATAAGCAGCCAAAACCAACATAAATACAAGAAGAAGGAATAATGTGACATGCACGACCCCTCGGCAGCATCCCCAAAGCAAAAACAAGAAGAAACAGAACCTGACCACGGGGCCGTGCCCAGCTGAGCATGGGGCGTGGGCAGGCCTTGCACAACAAGACAAACCTGCAGAAGCTTCTACACCCACCACGGGGCCGTGCCCAGCTCTCCATGGGGCATGGTCAACTCTTAGATTTGCATAATCTTGATAGTACATCAAAGAGTTGACCACCGGGCCTTGCCCAGAAGACACGGGGTTGTGTGGGGCCCTCTGCTGACAATTGCAATTAATGAAGGAAAAGAAAAGGATGGCCATGGGCCATGCCCACTGGACACGGGGCCGTGGCCAGGGCTCTATTCTGGCTATAAATAAGGGTGCTTGGTTCACTTCAAAGCCATCCCTTGGCAAACCACTTCTCTTCCACTTTGCTACCACTCCACCACCACTATAACACCAACACCCACCACCATCATCCATCATCCATCTTTAGAGTGTGTAGTAGTCTCGGGATCCAAGATTGATCGTAAAAGTTCTTGTCAATCAAAGGCCATGTTTGGCTAAACTCTTACATCACTTGGTGAAGACAAGTCTTTAATGTATTACTTTTGATTTTTAATCTTTCGACACTTTTTAATTGGGTTTCTATTAATGACTTTAATAACTAGTTTCTTATGTTGAAAGTGAATTTTCTTTACCATTTCTTCATGATGTCATTGATTTGCTCATTCGTGTCTTTACGGTCTATATAAAGCGCGTTAACTACCTGGAAGGGGGTTAGGAGGGTGGTTTAGTAAAGTTCTTGTCTCGTTCAGTGTATAGATCCTGCGAGGACTTGGTTCAAGCTTACTACGACCTCCTTTAGTGCCCAATGGTATTGGATGGCGGGGGTACGAATAGCTTGAACCCCTCATATGTAAACTACTATTAATACTTTAATCAGGCTTTTTGGGATTGTATCCTTGCTGACTCAAACCACTTAGCCAAGGGTAATGTCACCTTCAAAAGAGGGGTCTGTCACTTTTCGCATTAATAACTAACTTAATTGTCTTTCAATATTCTAACCCTTTGGGATTGTATCCTTGCTGACTCAAACCACTGGGTTGAGGGTAATGTCACCTTCAAAAGAGGGGCCTACTACTATAACTAAGATAATCTCTTAAAAAGTCCGAAAGTGCGAAAATCATCAAAGGATACATTAAAGATGAGTTGGATCCAAGTGATTCTATCTTGTTTATTTTTTTTAATTTTATTTATCTTTTCATTTTTAGTTTTATTTTCATGTTTCAAAAATTTTCTCAAAAAAATTGGATCGATTAGACGTTAAAGATAAACCGGTATTAAAAGCTCTTGTGTCCTTGGACGACCTAGGTATCTTACCAACACTATACTACGCCCACGATAGGTGCACTTGCCCAAGTGTGTGTTTAGTGTTATTACAATATCATGTTTTATAAATTTAAAACTTGACTAATGCGTAAAACGGGCTTAAAATAATAATAAAATCATATTGCACTTCATGCACACCAACATACATTGTTTATATATATCTACGTAAGTTGCGTAAATATTACGTCGCGTAATTATTGTACATACTTAATTATACTTTCTACGCGATTATATGATATTTGGGTGTAATAATGGCACGGACGAATTTTCCCTTCGTCCAAGAACACATGTCGCTTTGCATGATAAGAACACGTCCAAGAACACATGTCACAATTAAATTAACTTATTGTGTGTTGATATCATTTTAAGATTTGTATAGCTCATTATATAACGTTAATTGCATATTATTTTGCTATCTTGTAATCAAGTTCATATTATTACCAAAAAACTAATGAGAAGAAGAAGATGCACACTGATAGTCATAATCGGCATGCCCTATTTGCTCTGCTCTGTTTCATTATATCCTACGACCTTCCTATTTCTTTTGTTGGGCTACCTTAGTTGGGCTGGCTGAGCCAGGGTCCGGGTCCGGTTCATAACATTACTCCCCTCTTTCAAATACACCTTGTCCTCAAGGTGTAAGGTTGTAAAAAGAGTGGAATAAACTGAAACGACTTTCCAATGAGCTACTTTCTTTGTGGCCAGATGGTTGTGGACTAGTAATAAATTGTTGACACAAATGAACTCTAGTGGTTTGTGGGTATCCAAAACAACAGGACTAATAAGATCATGGAGGAAATGTATAATTTTTGGTGGTTTATGTAGGGACTCTCAAAAATGTCCTAAACTGACCCGTAAGTGAAAACCCGGACCCCTGAAACCCCACTGTGCATGAAAAACCAAGAAATCAAGAAAAATGGTCTTCAGGCGGGCCGCGTAAAGGTAAGCATAGGCTTACGCGGGCCGCGTCAACATCAAATTTGACCGGATAAGCATCCGGGCCACGTATAAACCATCTGGCAACTCTAAACTCGTGACCCAGCAAACCTACACGCGTAAGGGTGGGCCTATGGCTCACGCGGGCCGCGACAGCCCCATATTTCACCTATAAATAGCTTGGATCAGAAGCTTTCATTTTGTGTCGACGAAAACTTTCAAAAACGAAAGTATACTACTCTGAAGTCGAATTTACTTCCAAAATTAGTGGGGTGCTGCTACAATACCGGGTATTAACTCGATCGCTGCTACGATTCAATGTCCGATCGATTAAAACTATCCGATGGATGTTTAAGTGCTGCCCACATTAGGGTTATGCTTTGTCATTCGTCGTGAATTCGATGGATGTTTAAGCATCGCACTTTGTCATTCGTTGTGAGGGTTTTATCTCGTGAGTTATCGTGAATGTTGTATTAGTTACTGACCTAGTTCGTGTGCATGTTATTTAAATTAGGTTACCAGGCTAGATCAGTAGGCTAAACTATGTCCGTATAAATCTGCAATGTAAGTTATTCTCTTTTTACCAACAGTATTTTACAATACTCCAATCATTTTCAAAAGTTATAATTACAGGGATTAAGTCGTGGATATCTTGAATCACTGGCTAATTGGGGTATTGTGCACATTACTAATTTCTCACGGGTTAGGCTAATAAATCCTAACAGTGATAACCATCACTACTTGGGGAAAGACCCAATAGTGGTATGACCATCGTCACCAGGTGACACGGCGCCAGATATAAATAAGATAGAAGCAATTGTAATCGCTCTTATGCTGTAATTGATAACTAAATGTGTCATTTTACAAACTTGAATGACTCACCAGTATTTCCCCGCTGACAAAATATTTTTAAAAAATGTTTCAGGCGACCTGCTGTAAATCAAGGAAAAACGTGCTACGGAGCACTAACAAGCTTGAAGAGGTGGCTCAGTTAAAATGAATAAAACATGTTTTAAGAAATCAGGGAATTTACTTGTGAAATTCCTCTATTGTAAATTACGGGGTTTATCCCAAATTATGAAATAAAATAATCGGGTATTTTGAGTTTTAAAAGATCCTGTTAAAAATCTTCCGCTGTCGCATCATGGATACCACGGGTTCCTGTCCCGCGGCTCCTGACCGGGTCAAACCGGGGCTGGGGCCGTGACAGGAAAATGTGGTATCAGAGCACTGAAAGAGACACTGATTTAAGCCAATTAAGTATTTTCAAAATACTTAATTTTCCTGATTACCAATCTGTGATTATGTGATTTTATCTTGACTATCTGTTAATTTACAGTATGGGTAAGCAAAGAATTTCGGATATCTATCGTAAATTAGATAGTTCACCGAAAGAAAAGGGAAATTCATCCCGATCAAATTCCTCAAGATACTCAGCAGATACTGAGGAGGGAATATTTGTCCATAAAGCACAGTTTGAAAATCCACTTACCCCTAGTAAAAGAAGTTTGATTATTAGAAAAAGTCAAGAGAAAATAAGGAAGTCACAGGAAACCCAGAAAATAGGCAGCAAACCACCATGGGAAGACGAATTAGACGAGAAATGGGCAAATCTCTATATGTTAGCCACTATCGCAGTAAATGCTAACCTCTAGTTAAATCACCAAAACAGTATCAGCACCAACAACACTTATGAGCTAGAAACTCTAAAAAATAAACACTAACATATTTTAAATTCTAGTTGTACTAAAAATAAATATTTTGTTTCAATAAAATAGTTTGTATTTAAGTTTCTAAATTGTCAATTTGTGATTCTGTGATTTTGTGAATTACAAAATTTTAACTTAGAATTTTGTATGTTTCTTCATAAACTGCTAAAACAGCATGAATGAATTATCTGAAGCTCTAGAGAATCTCAATCTCTACCCTGTGAAAATAGAAGTTTCCAGAGACTTTACTGGTTACTTGGCCGATGTGGAAGAACCTATGAAATTCCAAGCACCACCTTCGAAAAAATCAAAACCAAAGAAAAGAAGAAGATTTGTAGGATGGAGGTGTGTGTGCAGAAGAAAACCAGCAACTAGGAGAGTCCCCAAAATAGAAAATCCCATGGATAAAGGAAAAGGGATCGAGATTGGGGAAAGTTCTAGACATGCAGGAATGGAAATTGGGGAAAGTTCTAAGCAAGCCGAGGAATTGCCACTGCAGGAAGAACTAGATCGCATACTGGCAAACTGTGATATCATTAGACCTATCAATGAAAATCTTTTCCCTTATCCTGCTGAAACCCAACTCCCAATAAACCTGGAACCAGTCATCCCAGAACCTCTGATCCATACCCAACCTCTAGGAGAAATGGACGAGTGGTGGACCAACGACTGGCAATTTCAAAACCTCCTAAATAACCCTTATACCTTTTTCCCTCAGTTCGACCCAGAACCTGCACCAAATCCACCAATGAGTAATGAGAACTTAGCTGAACTCCGTCATTTTGGCGAGGAGCTGATAGATGCAGGGAATAGGATCCGGGAGGTGGGAGAACAAATCTCCGGGAAGTACGACGAAAGGGAACGTCGCTTCTAAGGTGCCAGTTGACAGGAGATAGTGTGGTTGTGAAACTGTGATTGTATAATAATATAATAATCAAAATAAAACGTGTAAAATAAACAATAAAACTTGTGTAAGATAATCAGTGTGTACGGAAGCATATTATAATATATAAAAATGGAAGTCGAGAAATTGACAATTTTGGCTATATATTTGTTTATGTGATTATGTGCGATTGTTTGTTATCTTTGGTTGTTTCTTATTTTATACTAATCACTTATATATAAATTAATTACCATATGACACATGCTGGTAATGAACCTGATAATGAAGTTAATCAGTTTGAGCATATCAATGAAGATCAATTTTTGAATAAGCAAGATATCGAGAATATCGTTGCTCAAGGGATAGCCAATGCTATTCCAGTAATACTTGCTGCTGCTCGAAATTTGGTTGAACCTCAAATCGTTCCTAGCAAACGTACTCATGAGGACAACTTCAGTAATAGTGTAAACGGAGGCGGCAACAACAACAATAACAACAACGATAATATACTGCAAGCCCCAATTCTCAAAAGAATGAAAGCTGCAACGCCTGGTTGTACTTACAAGGAGTTTCTTTCCTGTAAACCAGCTGAGTTTGCAGGTAACGAAGGGGCGACTGCAGCACTGCGTTGGTTGGAGAAAACCGAAGCAGTAATTATGATAAGTAAATGTGCTGAAGAAGATAAGGTCATGTATACGTCGCATCTTTTTAAAGAAGGGGCGCTAGAATGGTGGAATATTGTTCTTCAAGCCAAGGGAAGAAATATGGCCTATGCCATGAACTGGGAAGAATTTAAAAGTCTTGTAGAAATAAAATTATGTCCCAAATACGAAAAAGGAACAAATAATAAATAAGTTCCTGAACCACCGGATGGTGGATGTAGACTGTCGAGGGTATACTTCGACATTCTTCGAATATGCGAGGGTGGTACCAACCCTTGCTTCGCCAGAACCGGTACTTATTTCCCGTTATATTTGGGGATTGATTGGCGAAATTCGAGATATCGTCAAAGCTGCGAGACCCCGCACTATTGACGATGCTGTGGAATTAGCTAATACCCTAACTGACGGACTGGTACGCACAAGAGAAGAAACCCGGAAGAAGGAAGTGGCCCAAAAGATTACCCAAGGATTTCGTATGGGTAACAAAAGTAATTTCAGGAGAAAGGGAACTGGGCAATTTTCCACTGGTCCATTTTGCAATGCCTGCAAAAGAAAGCATTTTGGAAGATGCAAAGGGTATTGCAATTTCTGTAAAATTCCGGGGCATCAAGAAGAAGATTGCAGGAAGAAGAAAGCAACAGTCTGCTACAACTGTGGAGAAGCTGGACACTTTAGGCCAGACTTCCCGAAATTGGTCAAACCAGCTGATAACAAAGCTAAACCTGCAGAAGGAACTACCAGAAAGAACGTAAGAGCCTTCCAACTGACTACCCAGGAAGCAGAGCTAATCCCAGATGTGATAGCTGGTACGTTCATCATTCACGACGTTTATGCAAAAGTATTATTTGACTCTGGTGCAAACTAAAGTTTTATAAATACTTCATTCTGCCAAACACTTAATTTACCCTTAACCAATCTTAGGCAGATTTTTACAGTTGAAACGGCAGATGGGAATTCTGTTAACATAGATAAGGTTTTGCGAGAAGAAAAGATAGAACTTTTAGGTCATAAATTTTCTGCAAACCTATTACCTATGAATTTAGCTGGATTCGATGTTGTGTTAGGAATGGATTGGTTAGTAGCCAACCATGCTCGAATTCTTTGTGATAAGAATTCCATAGAAATTCATACACCCATAGGAGAATTAGTGGTGATTACAGGAGATAAGCCACGAAAGTCACTGAAATTCATTTCAGTAATGAAGATGGCTAGTTATTCAAGGAAACAAGGAATAGTGTATATGATTTCAGTAATCATTAACACTAAAGGTAAGGAACTTAAAGAAATTCCAGTAGTATCAGAATACTCAGATGTATTCCCAGAAGAACTACCTGGATTACCACCTGATAAGGAAGTAGAATTTAGAATTCATATAATTCCTGGAACTACACCAATAGCCAAAGCACCTTATCAGTTAGCACCCACCGAAATGTTAGAATTAAAACAGCAATTAGATGAATTACTAAGCAAAGGATTCATACAACCTAGCTCATCCCCATGGGGAGCACCAGTGTTGTTTGTGAAGAAGAAGGATGGTTCGATGCGAATGTGTATCGATTATAGGGAATTGAATAAGGTTACAATTAAGAATCGATACCCATTACCTAGGATTGATGATCTTTTTGATCAACTTCAAGGAGCTAGATATTTTTCTAAGATCGATTTACGCTCCGGATATCATCAATTGAAGTTACAAGAAGAAGACATACCTAAAACTGCTTTCAGAACTAGGTATGGTCATTACGAGTTTACCCTTTGGGTTAACAAATGCCCCAGCAGCATTTATGGACATGATGAATAGAATCTGTAAACCGTATTTGGATAAATTTGTAATTGTCTTCATCGACGATATACTTATTTATTCCAAAAGTCAGGAGGAACATTGTGAGCACCTGCATGTACTCTTAACATTGTTAAGAAAGGAGAAGCTTTATGCCAAATTCTCAAAATGTGAATTTTGGCTACAGGAAGTGCAATTTTTAGGGCACATGGTGAATCACGAAGGCATTCACGTAGATCCTGCTAAGATAGAAGCGATCACCAAATGGAAGGTTCCGCAATCAGCAATGGAAATTAGAAGTTTTATAGGGTTAGCCGTATATTATAGACGGTTTATTAAGGATTTTTCTAAGATAGTTGTACCATTAACTATGCTAACCTGTAAAGCAGTTAAGTTTGAATGGGGACCTAGACAAGAAGAAGCTTTTAAGATTTTGAAACAGAAATTAACAAATGCTCCAATTCTAGCCTTACCAGAAGGAACAGAAGATTTTGAAGTATATTGTGATGCTTCAAAACTAGGATTAGGATGTGTGCTAATGCAACGCAAGAAGGTAATTACGTATGCATCAAGGCAATTGAAAAAGCACGAGGAAAATTATACGACTCATGATTTAGAGTTAGGAGCCATAATTTTTGCCCTTAAGATTTGGAGACATTATCTGTACGGCAGTAAGTTTACTGTTTATACAGACTATAAGAGCTTAAGATATATCTTTGGGCAAAAAGAATTAAATATGAGGCAAAGGAGATGGATGGAAATCCTAAGTGACTACGACTGTGATATTCAATATCACGAGGGAAAAGCAAACGTAGTAGCTGATGCTTTAAGTCGTAAGTACCATGAGAAATAACGACGAGTTCGTGCTCTTAGATTAAGTTTACAATTAGACTTAATGGATCAACTGAAAAGCATTCAAGAAACAGCAATCAAGGATGATGCCGAAGGAATGAAAGGACAAATAAAAGAATTAGAGCAAGGAAGTGATGGAATTTGGAGATTCTATAAGAAACGAATTTGGGTACCTAAACAGGAAGAATTAAGAAATAAAATTTTAGAAGAAGCCCATAAATCTAGGTATACCATGCATCCTGGTTACAATAAAATGTACCAAGATTTAAGAAATAACTTCTGGTGGATAGGAATGAAAAAGGACATAGCTAGATATGTTTCTAAGTGTCTTACTTGTTCACAAGTTAAGGCAGAACACCAGAAACCTTCAGGTCTACTACAACAATTAGAAATGCCAGTATGGAAATGGGAACTCATAACAATGGATTTTGTTACCAAGTTACCCAAAACCAGAAAAGGTAATGATGCGATTTGGGTAATTGTGGATCGATTAACCAAATCCGTACATTTTCTACCCATGAAAGAAACCTTTAGCATGGAAAGGTTGGCAAAATTGTATGTAGATGAAGTCGTATCCTTACATGGAGTCTCACTCTCCATTGTATCGGATAGGGATAGTCGCTTTACTTCCCACTTCTGGACAAGTTTCCAAGAAGCAATGGGAACTCGACTAAATCTAAGCACTGCATACCATCCTCAAACAGATGGACAAAGTGAAAGGACGATCCAAACCTTGGAAGACATGCTTAGAGCATGTGTAATAGATTTTGGTGGGAACTGGGACAACCATTTACCCTTAATTGAATTCTCCTATAACAATAGTTACCATTCAAGTATTGAAGCTGCCCCATTCGAAGCACTATACGGACGGAAGTGTAGAACTCCCGTTTGTTGTGCAGAAATAGGAGAAAGTCAATTATTAGGTCCAGAGATTGTGCAAGAAACTACCGACAAGATTACTCAAATCAAGGAAAGAGTAAAGACGGCTCGAGATCGCCAGAAAAGTTATGCCGATAATCGATGCAAGCCACTAGAGTTTCAAGTTGGAGACAAAGTACTATTGAAAGTTTCTCCTTGGAAAGGAGTAGTTCGGTTCGGTAAGAAAGGAAAGCTAAGTCTAACATACGTAGGACCATTCCAAGTGATCCAACGTATAGGACCAGTTGCTAATCGTTTACAACTACCAGAGGAGCTAACTGGAGTACATGATATATTTCATGTATCCAATCTCAAGAAATGTTTATCTGACGAATCACTAGTAGTACCTCTTCAAGATATAGAGGTAAATGAAAAGTTAAAATTTGTTGAGAAACCTCTTCAGATAGAAGACAGAAAGATCAAGTTCCTCAAACACAAGAGACTAGTGCTTGTCAAAGTCAAATGGGATTCAAAAAGAGGACCCGAATACACTTGGGAGCTGGAATCGGAGATGAAGCGAAAGTATCCTCACTTATTTCGATAAATCTCGAGGACGAGATTTTAAATAAGGTGGGGAGGATGTAAGGACTCTCAAAAATGTCCTAACTGACCCGTAAGTGAAAACCCGGACCCCTGAAACCCTACTGTGCATGAAAAACCAAGAAATCAAGAAAAATGGTCTTCAGGCGGGCCGCGTAAAGGTAAGCAAAGGCTTACGCGGGCCGCGTTAACATCAAATTTGACCGGATAAGCATCCGGGCCACGTATAAACCATTTGGAAACTCTAAACTCGTGACCCAGCAAACCTACGCGTAGACTAGGTGGCTAGGCAGGCCGCGTAAGGGTGAGCCTATGGCTCACGCGGGCCGCGACAGCCCCATATTTCACCTATAAATAGCTTGGATCAAGAGCTTTCATTTTGTGTCGACGAAAACTTTCAAAAACGAAAGTATACTACTCTGAAGTCGAATTTACTTCCAAAATTAGTGGGGTGCTGCTACGATACCGGGTATTAACTCGATCGCTGCTATGATTCAATGTCCGATCGATTAAAACTATCCGATGGATGTTTAAGTGCTGCCCACATTAGGGTTATGCTTTGCCATTCGTTGTGAATTCGATGGATGTTTAAGCATCACACTTTGTCATTCGTTGTGAGGGTTTTATCTCGTGAGTTATCGTGAATGCTGTATTAGTTACTGACCTAGTTCGTGTGCATGTTATTTAAATTAGGTTACCAGGCTAAATCAGTAGGCTAAACTCTGCCCGTATAAATCTGCAATGTGAGTTATTCTCTTTTTACCAATAGTATTTTACAATACTCCAATCATTTTCAAAAGTTATAATTACAGGGATTAAGTCGTGGATATCTTGAATCACTGGCTAATTGGGGTATTGTGCACATTACTAATTTCTCACAGGTTAGGCCAATAAATCCTAACAGTGATAACCGTCACTGCTTGGGGAAAGACCCAATAGTTGTATGACCATCGTCACCAGGTGACACGGCGCCAGATAAAAATAAGATAGAAGTCATTGTAATCGCTCTTATGCTGTAATTGATAACTAAATATGTCATTTTACAAACTTGAATGACTCACCAGTATTTCCCCGCTGACAAAATATTTTTAAAACATGTTTCAGGCGACCTGCTGTAAGTCAAGGAAAAACGTGCTACGGAGCACTAACAAGATTGAAGAGGTGGCTCAGTTAAAATGAATAAAAGATGTTTTAAGAAATCAGGGAATTTACTTGTGAAATTCCTCTATTGTAAATTACGGGGTTTATCCCAAATTATGAAATAAAATAATCGGGTATTTTGAGTTTTAAAAGATCCTGTTAAAAATCTTCCGCTGTCGCATCGTATATACCACGGGTTCCTGTCCCGCGGCTCCTGACCGAGTCAAACTGGGGCTGGGGCCGTGACAGTTTATATCCATGAAGGGCGGGAAAGGATGTGAGGTCGTGGTTCAACTGTTCGATTGGGTGAACCTTTGAAGGTGGCAATGCAATTGACAGAAACGTTAGGGAACCCGTATTAGGAAGCGTACTGCCAACAACATTACTATCAAGATTAGCATAGGCACCACTTCATATAATACCAATTTGCAGGTGAACAGAGGTATTGATCAATCTAAAAATCCGATGTTGTCTCTCCAACCAGCTACCATTGTTGAAATACCAATTCCATGCAGTTGACAAAACTTCTTTCAGTAAAATCTCAAGACTGCTTAAAACATTGCGTGATGGGTCAGATGAAAAGTCAAGTTTGTGCCCCAAAACCACTTCAAATATTTCAGTCACAGATTCACCCCAAATCGAAGGCGCCTCATAAAGAAGAATGTAAAGAATCACACCAGAACACCATATATTCGCTTTCGGACTATATTGTTTTAACAAAACTTTTGGTATCACATAAGAAGGACTTCCAAACCCATCACCAAAAGTTTCCTCTGGTGGAAACAAATCTAATAGCCCAAAGTCTAGAGTGTTGAGAGGTGAATCTTCATCTTCAAGACAAAGTCTAATGACTAAATGAGCTTCAACAAAATCGCCATAAGCTTCGTGAATTGAAGCCACATTAGAGTGTCCTGGAAAATGATGTATGATTGTTGTTTTCCTCTGAACATCTGCTGCAGTGAGCAAGTTCCATTTAGTGAGCAAGTTGCAAGCAAATTCATAGCCTACAGGCCGCTGTAGGAAAATAAAAGTTGTGCCAGAATAATCATGAAATAGCTTTGGACCCAAGTTATAGTGCTCGTTTAAATGCCCAGTCGTAGTTTGAAACACCAAGTCAGCCGGTAACCTTGCACTCAACATTCTCTTCACATTGTATGGATTTATAACGTTGCCTATGATCCCCAACCATGCTCGTGCTTTTTGAGTAGGGACAATTGATCTTGGATCTTTGTCTATTATTTGCGGTTGTTTGTTACAATATGCATCCTTGTAATAGATCAAATGTTGTGACCAAGACCATGAAGTGATTTGATATAAATCTGTTAGATCATGCACGAGTTTTCGAGCGAATGGATTGAATATATCCGAAAAAATAGACAACCAAATAGTTAGGTGATCTGGAAGTGGAACATAAGTGGTGGGATATGGCACACCAATAGTGGAGCCCAAAAGTGAAGTAGGAGAATAAAAAATAGTCTCAGCAAAAGAATCAAACGTTGACACATCCCTGTGAAATTGATGCTTCACAAGAAAAATAGAACCAAAAAAATAAATGTGTCCAACCATGGCCATTCACCCCCAAAATATGAATTTGGACTAACAATTAGGGTAACAGAACCCCTACTTGGAAAATGATTTCCCTTAGCAGCCCGTGCATACATGTACGCCTCCTTAGGCGGATTAAGAACATGTAGATTTGCAGCCCATAACCCCTGGGTATGAGATGTAGAATTCTGCACTATTTGTGTAATATCGACATGTGTAGAGCCCAAAATCCGAGACTCAAATGAGGAACCAATAGGGGCAAACAACTTAATAGCACGATGAAAGTAAATCCGGTTAACCACAATCGGACTAGGATCAAAAATAAATTTCATCGATCACAATGTAGCGTTAAAATTCGCATCAACACTAGAAGCAATAAGGTGAAAAGAGTCATTCGCATGCATAAGCGCATAATAACAACCCATACTAGAAGCATCAGACTTGTCAAGTGAAGTCATCAAGATATTGCATTGAATTAGCACGACAACGACAACCAAAATCAAATCAGTAACAGTGCGATTATGTTGGAATAATCCCTTCCCAACCCCCAATGTAGTTATACCAATACCCGAAATAGCAACGAAAGTAGAGGTGCACACATTAAACAAAAACAAAGCATGTAACACCCCAAAAATGGGTTTGGTAATTTAAACCCGGTTAATATAAAGGATCGGGTAAAAATACCTTTAGGGGTAAAATTGAACCCGTAAATGAATATTAACTAGGTATGACTAACCTAGTTGAATATTAGTATCGTGGGTATTAAACGAAGGGTTGTGGCCTTGTTTAATTAAAACGAAACATGAGGGACCAAAGTGGGACAACTTGAAAGATGTATAATTAAATGAAAACACACACACACACACACACACCTCGTGTGTGTGTTCTGGATCGTTCAAGAAAAGGCTCCAAGGAGCCAAACCCTACATCATCAAATTCATCAAATTGAAGGATGAATTGGGGCTCAAATTCAGGAAGGAACATGAATTAACGATCACCCAAGCTAGGGGATCATAAGGTATGTCGAATTTTGATGTTTAATAAAGTTGAGAAATCTTGATGATCATCATTAGTGGTGATTTATATATGAATCATGGAGGTTATGGCCAAATTGGCGATGTATGCTCGTTTAGGAACAAACCCTATGTGAAGAATCTTAGTGAATTGTTATAATTTAGGGGTTTGAATGAATTAACATAATTAGCTAAGTGGGTTTATGTTCAATCTATGAAATGGTATGAAGTGGATCATGAATATGTGTAGTATGTGATGTGTACTCGTATATAGACTAAGTATGGTATGGAAATTTTATGATGTTTACTTGTGTTGATGAATGAAATGGATAATTAGGAAGAAAAGCATGAAATACTTGTACACTATGCTTAGAAAGTAATACGCACACCAAGTGTTTGATGAAATGTCTAAATGACAATAAAATGTGAAACTGTATGCAAGTAATGGGTAGTCATGTATGAAATGTGAGATATGAATTTGATATGATCATTCATATGCACAATCATATGTGCTAACATGAATGTAAATGTAATGACATGAAAGTATAGGAATCATGTCAAGATGGATGGGAGCGTGGAAGGCTAACGGGCTAAGAAGACTCAAGTAAGCGAATGCAAATACGGATGCTTAAGGTAAGTGAATCACGGACTTACACTTTAGATGTAAAATGTATTGTAGTATAATGATTATTGTGAATCATATTATGCACAAAGATGAATTAAGTAATTATACGTATGGGTAAGATGTAAGTTGTAAATGAAGGGAGTATGAATGGTAAGGTATCTATGCATGAAATGGAAGTGAGTTGGATGCACAAATGAATGAGATTTGTTTATATGTATACTTGAAATTACACATATGAGATAAGTCTAATGATATTAATCGTTTTCGGTTAAGAATGAAATGGACATGCAGGTATACTAATAATGGAGTATGAAGGTTAAGTATGGAAGTCAGACGAGAGTGTCCGAATGGATGGACGAATGGACTTATATGAACGAGAATAAGAGATGTTGATGTTTGATTATGCACGTTTCAAAGTATATATATATTATGTCACTGGTTGCTAATGAAGTAATTGGTTATGGTGACTGCAGGTTGTACAGGTTTATGAATGCTTGCTCAAGCTGTGTACGTGGTTGAAGATCGAGTCAAGACATGGATTGTACGTGGGTGTGAATGTGGTCACTTAATTTTATATGAGTATGTTAGTTTTTAATTAATTTATAGAAAGGGATTAATGTATTTAAGTGAAAGAAAGATTATTATGAAAGAAATTTTAGGTATGTACTTTCCGCTGCGATAAATTGGGTTAAAACGTTTTAGGGCGTCACAAAGCAGTACCAAAGTAAATGGAATAAAAATTTGGAGAGGCAAGAGGTATGAAAACGCCCTGACCTAGATGTGAATTTTCAAAGGAAGGCATCAAATATAGCAGCGTAACGAACCCCTTATGGTCTGTACCACCCTTCTTATCTCCCCAATTACCACCTGGATCATCTGAATCTGTTTCTTGCAATTTACCACCAAAAGGAGAATTGGAACTAGCGCTTACGATAGCAAAACTATCAAACTGAAACTTAAGGTTATTGACAGCAAGGAGAACGAACTTCCTAGGAGATACCTGAACATGATTCGTAACCCAACCCGGTTTCCATGCAAAGGAGTTAAGAACCGGTGAATCAACTAAAGAATCATCATTACAAATGTTGGTTTCTACCATATCATTCTCCTATGATACATCTGCCAAGACTAAATGTAGACAAGGGTTAACATGTTCAAGCACAAAATTATAATCCCATATATCCAATTGAGCATCCTTCATTCCTCGTGACTTATTAACATTAACGACTGAGTCAGTTTGGATTTCGAATACCTCATCATTGATGATTTCATGAACTTCAATACTATCAAGCATTTCATCGAAAGCCTCGAGAGCAGTTTTCGTGGAGGTCGGAGAACCGAATTGGTGAAGCATGGCAGTAGTGAAATCGTTCCATGTGAGCTCATTGCTCCGTAACCAGGAATTAAACCAGTAGAATGGTTCATCTTCAAATACTTCAATAACATATGAGAATCGTTCATCACCATAGATTAAGTAAAACTGAAAGTATAGCTCGGATTGAGAGATCCATGAGTTAGGATCAGAGCCAGTGAAACGAGATAATTGTGGTTCGAGATCTTCCAAAGCCATCGATGCTAAGGATCAATGAAAGCACCAACGTTGTGAATAGATATTTCACAACTAAACAGCGATACAAATGAGAATATAATCTGATTGATTTCTAGTAATTTTTGTAAATGATTACAAGTAAGAAACAAGATAAGTATAGAGAAAGGGGATGAGAATCAGAAACATAGAGTAAAGATGAGAAGAAGAAGAAGAAGAAGATGCACACTGATAGTCATAATCGTCATGCCCTATTTGCTCTGCTCCGTTTCATTATATCCTACGACCTTCCTATTTCTTTTGTTGGGCTGCCTTAGTTGGGCTGGCTGGGCCAGGGTCCGGGTCCGGTTCATAACAGAAAGTAAAAAAGTTAACGTGACAATAATGGAACAATAATCTTGCTTTAGGTTCCGCATCAACTTAAGTGGGGTTAAAGTGGCAACCAAGAATCTTGTTCTTCCTAACAAAAACTAAGCTTCTCATTAATCATGTTTCCCTTTTAAATGGTTGTATGTAGATTTGACTTTTCACTGACTCACCCTTCCTTCCCTTTATATTTTACAAAAAAGCTTTCTCATCGAATTCATTTTTGCACTCAAAACTTTGTTGAAAAGAATATTTGATAAGCACTACATGATGCCTACCTAAATGAACACATGTTATTGTCACTCGTCGATAACATAACATTCATCGCATAAGGCACGGATTAAAATTAAGTTTTGATTCTAACAATGAATGGTTTGATGACCAAACGAACAAATCCAAGCTGGTGTGATTGTGAAATAAAGTAAAGTAGAATGTTGGGAAGAATCCCAAAAGTTTCTTGATGAGAATAGTAAGACCCGAATTTTGATGTTTTTAGATAAAAGAATGGGTATGGGTGAAGAACAAGCAAACATCATTAAGATATACAATGCCCACCATCCAATTCATTTTTGACTTTTAAAGATTCAAAGTTTGTACGTTTGTACTTATATCTAACACATATTTTCTCATTTATTTCAAATAGTTATTTTAATAAATTTCAGAGCATCAACAAAAGGTTTTTCACCTTAGACCATGCGTAGTTGTTGGGGTGAATAATGCACCACCCTAGGGCGTTTTGCTCCATGTGGCAGCCCAGTCAGCAATGGGGCATTATTGGGCGTTTTCTAAAATAGGTATAGTGGAGAAGTGGACATTGTAGGGCATTATGTTTGCAATAAAATTAATTAAAAAAAATAAAAATAATTTGATTGGTTTTACAAAAATGGAAATGAATCTGATTGGTCAAAACCTTGCCCCTACAGCGTTATTTAAAACACGCCAAACCAAAAAAATTGGCCAAACATGCCCGGGGGGCGGTGTATGGGAGTGATCGGGCGTTTTTTTGGGCTATTTTTGAAAAAAAAAACACGCCCACTACGGGTGGTCTTACTGACCTGAGCTGGCGTGAGTTAGTTAGAGTCGGAAGGTGTCGAACTTCGAAGGTTACAGAGCTGGAATTGTCGTTTTTTTTATTTTATTAGGTTAATAGTATTTGGATTAGTCCTTGTGGTATACTAACACGCCCTAGGGCATTAATCCTATGTGAAATCGTGAAGCGCGTTAATCGTCACCTAGTGCAGGGCATTAAAATCACTCAGCATTAGCACGTTAACGGGCTTCAAGGGCATTAAGGTGTAGTTAGGGTTGTAAACGAACCGAATGTTCAGCGAACAGTTCATGAACCGTTCGGCGGGAAGTTCGTTTATGTTCGTTCGTTTAATAAGCGAACGAACATGAACAAGAAATTTCGTTTGATTAGTTAAATGAACGAACATGAACAAAGGTCTCGTTCGTTTGATTATGTTCGTGAACCTTCAGTAAGGTGTTTATGAACGTGTTCGTGAACATTTGTTGATTTGCGCTCGTTTATGTTCGTATATTTGTGTTTTAATTATCTTTGTACTTTCTTATATTTTATTTGTACTTTTTATATTATTAAACTTTTATTTATTTTATGACCCTAACAATTAAACTAGGAAACCCACTTTCACCTTGTTTATGCATCATTTCCCTTTCATTTCTCATTATTTACATCGGCGAATACGATCGACCTCCGTTCCACAATAAGGGATTCAAGTTTGAGTGCTACTCTCTGGGCCATCTATCTTTATCCTTCGTCGCGTTCGCCAAATTTATATGTGTTCGTTTATGTTCGTGAACCGTTCGCGAACACACTCATTTCCTTAATGAACGAACACGAACATAAAATCTCGTTCGGTAAGTGTTCATGAACCGTTCGTGAACACATTTATTTCCTTAACGAACGAACACGAACAAGGACTTGTTCGTGTTCGTTTGGTTCGTTTACAGCTCTAGGTGCAGTTAATACCAGGTTAAAGTATATCCTTAGGGTTTGGTGGCGCCTAAGTGGAGTTAAGGGAGGTTAAAGCAAGTGGTGGACCCAAGATTTTTTTTTTTCAATGAGGTCCGCTTTTATCCGTGTTTAGATTTTCCACAACCAACGTTCGAATTTTCGGGTTGGAGCCATTCAGGTCGGGTTGGAGCGAAAAACGTAGTAGAATACAACACTAAAATTCAATAATCCTTGCATAACTAGCTTTAAAATTCGAATATCTTTTTAATAATTGCATAATTAGCTTTAAAATTCAAGTTTTAACAAAACTAAGTCACAGAACGCAACATTCAAATCTATGTTGTCTGTTGTTAGATGCTTGCTATGAGCAGCCTCTCCCTCAATCTTCAGGAAACTTTTACAATTTCAATGGTGCTCAAGAGGGTTTTTTTTTTTTTTTTTTTTTTTTTTTTTTTTTGTAAATTTTGGAAGGTGCAGCACTTGTATAATCTCTGCATGTCTTTCATTCTATTGCATGTGCATGGTAGCAGAAAACAAGTAATGAAATCATTTTACCACATAATATACGCATTTGTCAAATTAATATACTCCTTTAAATAACCGATTTCAACACATAATATATACTCCATTTATTCAATTAATATACTCATGTAAATAACTAACTGGTTTCACTAAATTTTATGAGTTGAATATGTATGGTATTAACTGCCCAAAAATATATAAAAAGAAGAGTAAACTAGGGATGAGCATATGCCACCGAATACCGATCCCATACCGATCCCGTACCGATCCCGATCGGTATCAATTTTTTGGCGTTTTCGGTATCGGTACGGTACGGTATCGGTATTATACCGATACCGACCCTCAAAATACGGTATAATACCGATACCGTACCGTACCGATACCTAACCGACATGTTTCGGTATCGGTATCGGTACCTAGTTTGGGGTGAAATTCGGGATCGGTATTAGGCGGTATCGGTATCGGATACCGATATGCTCATCCCTAGAGTAAACTGTCAAAATGGTCTCTCAGATTTTGTCACTTTTGCCACTTTAGTCTAAAACTCAAATCTTTTGAATCTGGGTCCCTGTGGTTTCAATTTTTTGGCCATTTTCATTCAAAATCAAAATCTGGTCAGATTTTGAAGTTAACATTCAATTTTTTTTTTGTCTTTTTTTTTCTCTCTTTTAATTAAGGGCAAAAAAGTATTTTAACGTTTTATTATAACAAGTTAAAAACATCTGACCATTTTTCCCTTCTTTAAAAGAGAGGAAAAAAAACTGGATGTAAATTGAAGAATTTAACCAAATTTTGCTTTTCGATGAAAATGTCAACAAAATCGAAACCACAGGGAACTATGTTCAAAAGGTTTGAGTTTTGACCTAAATGAATAAAAGTGACCAAACCTTAGGGACCATTTTGGCAGTTTACTTAAAAAGAAAAAAAAACAAGGTAAAATACAACTTGAACCCATGACATTTTATATAGAATACAAGGAATTTTTCACTCAACCAAACTTAATCTTGATATTATGGGTTTCATCTTGTTATTCTTATAGGGTTCCTGAAAAATTTTATATACCGTCTCTACTTACTTTTTACAAAACATTTGGGTTCCGAAATCCTAACCCACATAGTGTGGTCCGCCCCTGGTTAAAATATACACTAAGGATATACTTTAACCCGCTATTAATTGCACCTAAAAATCATTCTCTACTTTACATCACAACCACAAAATCTAAACCCTATTATTATTATAATTTGATAAGTTTTTACACTAGTTTTAATATATAAAAAGCTACTATTTATTTTTCATCAAATTATTGTAAGAGTATATAATAAGAAATATAATAAAATAAATGTTTGTAACTAAGATGAAGATAAAAATTGATTGATGAGATTTGAGATGATTTAAAAAAAAAAAAGAGACAAATTTTGAAATGTTTAATTTTTAGTTAAATTATAGAATATATTCTTTATTTCACACAAGGAAATAACCTCTCACCATTTTGAGGTCACAAATAGCTTATCAGATATTAAAAAGTTAAATTAAATACCGATCCTTAATATATAATTTTACGTATCGGATTAGGTTGAATGTATGAAAACACAGAATAAAAACAATATAAAAACATAAAATGATTCCCTTCATGGTCGTCTATCTGCATTTCTTTTACGTTTATAGGAATCTCAGCTTGCGATCTGCGTATATCAAACATTCTACTCAATCTATTTGGATATATTAATCAATTTAGAACTTCTAATATTATATACAATTAAGTTGTTCAACAAAGTTCGAAGCAATCAAATGATATTCTTTTTACAACAACCTTGATTTGTTTATTTTTTCATTTTTCTACTAGAAAAGTTTAAACATCGTAGTAACAGAATAATATATATATACTATATAACAATAATTCTTTTTGTAATCCTTTGTGTCAAAAACTCTTTATCATTAATAGTTTCTATACTTTTGTAACCTATCGTGTCCTTAAATATTTAAAAAAACTTGGAGTTTATATTTTGTCATTTGAAGATATTAGATCTTACAAAAAATAGTAGGTTTCAAAGGAATACACGTCTAGTCATTTGATATAAACTAATGTACAAAACAGTATAATTTGGTAAAGTAAAACCGCAAAATAGTATATCATACGTTAAATGATGTACCAAATACGCACAACCATCGTATTATTGATAATTTCAGTTACAGAAGCCTCGGGTGCGTGCCCGAAAACTGTATATTGATTACTAGACATGACAAACTATATCTAAAAGTATAATTCTTCACATCACAGTAATATATCTCATAACCACAAACAATCAAGTAAAAAGACATCCAACATAAGTTACTAAATATAGTATGTCACATGATCGAACAAGCATTAGGGTTATCGTCGCTAAAGAGATATGTCATCCGCTCATCAGTAGTATTCGGTGCTGAGACGGCCTGAGCAACATTCTTGACATATCCAGCAGGAGCCCTTTTGTCATATGCTTGAGTAACATAAGGATAACTGACCAAGTTATAAGGTATGTATGGCCAGAATTCGGCTCTTTTGCCTGTACTTTTTACTCTTTTTAACACGTGGTTTGGATCCACATATCCGCTAACTACTACCCGGCTTTGCTTTCGGTTAACCTCCACTGTCTTTACACCTTATAAACATACCAAAATCAAACAGTGTTAAAATATACAGCCATACACAAAAAGAGCAAAGCTAGATGCATATATGTAGAGGGTTAAGTTCTTGTACAAATAATCTTAACATACTAAACATACAAATTGAAGGAAAAGTTAAAAAGACAAGGTGGCATTTTTGTAATTATCAATAACTTTTAAAGTTACTCTACAAATGCATTTAAACTTTAAACCCCCCCCCCCCCCCCCCCAAAAAAAAAAAAAAACCTAAACCCCCACACCCCCAAAAACCTAACCCCCCCCCACCCCCCAAAAACCTAAACCCCCTCCCCCCCCCCCCCCCCCCCCACCCAAGCTAAAATGCTAAAAACTAAACCCCCAAAAAACCTAAAAAAATCTATAAAAAAAAACACAAAATTTTTTTTTTTAATATTTTTATAAAAAAATCGCTACTTTTAGTAGCAAAAAAAAAGTTTTTATTTATCTATTTTTTTTAACAAAATGTAGCGATTTTTTTTATAAAAAATATTAAAAAAATTGTCTTTTTTATGTATTTTTGGTTGAGTTCACATTTGCATAGTAACTTTGATAGTTGGTGGTAATTACAAAAATGCCACATTGTCTTTTTGACTTTTTCTTCAATTTGTATGTTTAGTAGGTTAAGTTTATTTGTATTTGATCTTTTGCCTATATGTAGAACATTAGATGTTTTAGGAACGAGACGGATACTTCTATGTGTTTTTAGAACCTCCTATGATTCTAGGCAATTTGCCACCCTTGTAAATGAACTCAAGCTCACTTAGGTGTCAAGCGAACCCGTGAAGTTTGGTGAAAAGCTATATGGAGCTTGCTTGCCACCCAAGCACAACTTGCTGAGTTCGCTCACATGAGTAGCGAACTAACTAAAGGTACAAGAAGTTAAAAAAACAAGTACCAACTTCTAAAGAAAGAATTCTATTTGTGTAGTACCTTTAATGTGCTTAACTGAATTCTTGACTCTTCTTTCACATCCATCACAGTCCATTTTGACTTTAATTTCAACTGTCTGGAAAAGAAACCAAGATCCATCTTTTGTTTGTCAGTTTTATGTCTGGGAAAGAGAGAGAGAGAGAGAGAGAAGTTTGTATGCCTGCATGGGTTTTCTTCTGCTTCTGGTGCTGGTGCTTGCGACTGTACAAAAGTTGGAGAGGTAATCAAGTGCACCCATTCTTTTGCTAATTGCTTCACTTTGCAGAAAGGAAATGTTGAGAGAAAGAGAGTTGTGGGTCTATATCTCTATGTGCTTATGACTTGGTATATATATATACAAAAGCTAATTAACCATTACTTGAATTAGGACCGCAAAAACTTAGCTAAATGTGACACAATTGTATATTATAGTATAATGCTTTTACTTTCTATCCTTTGAGTCACACAAGAAAGAATATGAATAAACTTGATTCTGAATTTCATTTTAAATGATAATGATAATTTAACACGGAACTACACTAGATGTGTTCGAACATATAAAAAGAAACGCGTAGATGTCTTAGTCACAAAATTAAATCATTTATATAACATTTTATTATTTTGTAAGCTTCCACAACTTTTTATACAAGTTAATTACCTAAATAATCATAAACCCCACTTATATAACAAGTGATTAACAAAAAGTATTCCCTATTTCGATAAAAAAATAGAATATTGATTGCAAAACCTTTTGAAGTTGGTGGTAAGTCGTAATCGGAGCCTTAAATTTGGTTCTTTATAGCTTTATGTTGTTGAAAGTTACGAAACTATGTAAATATTTCATATCACTGGGTTGGTGACCCATTGACAAAGACAAAAACTTTAAAAATACATAGATTTGGGGTTCAAAAAATTAAAAAAATGTAAATATTTCATAAACGTCATTTGGAAATAATTTCAATATTATGTACTTCTGATGGTATAATGTATGCCAGCGTTTGTGGGGTTTATGCTTTATAGGAAGGCAATTCTTGAAGAATTTGAAATGGTGGAAATTGGCCCAGAGCAGCTAGCAAACCTTTACTTGTTTAATCACAAAAATGTTGTAAAGTGCTTTTGTGTTTTCTTTCATTTTCACTTGCTGGATTTTCATTTAGCCTTTTACTTTTTAATTATTTAAAATAGAATTATATCTATCTGTCATTCAAAAGGACATCTTAAAATCTAAATTAAGAATTTTGAAAACATAATTTAATGTAACTGATCTTGAACAATATCGGTTTAGTAGCATCACTTTTATTTTAAAAATAATCTTTGAACGGAAATATTCAAAACGTATTCCTTTTGTGAAGAAAGTATGAAAGCGCCCACATTATATAATGGCTTTTTTTTTGCTACATCTGTTCATATTTCTTAAAGCATTTTAATCTTTGATTATGCTCTAACAAAATGCTAATTATTGTTTGCCGTGATATGTTCACATTATTGGCCCTTTTTCGGAAAAAACTGATGGATTGGAGCATAATTTACTTGATCGAATAGTTCATGAAGTTATATCAAACTTAAATGGTGTTGAAGTGACTCGTGATGATAAAGAATCTTACCGGAATTGAGATACCAAAAAGACAACTCAGGTCAGCTAGGGATTTTACCACAGTGGGCCTTCAGGTAGTGCGTTTCCTCTGAAATGGTGGCGGGCTGGGTCAACAACGTTGTCTGCGTTTGTGGGTGTGAGTGGCTTTTTCCTATTAAGTTTACTCGGGTGATTCGGCTTTTGTTGGTTGTTTTAAAAAAAGGTATTGTAATCAGTTCAATAAATGTATAGACAGATTTGTGTTGGATTGGAATCTTAATTGTGCCAATTATGGACCCAATTTGGAAAAGTGTATTGTCTTGGGTTGTTTGTGGATCATTTGGGCTATAGGATAACATGGGAAATGATGTCATTCTTCTTTGGCCATGTTAAAGTTCTTTGGGCCGGCTTATAAGACTCACTTTTCAAGGCACAAATTCTATTTCGGGGATACATCGACCCTTGGGGAAATGTTCGCATATGATTTTGAGTTTTATTCTTTATATTAACGGGGTAGGGGTGGTCATCATTTATCACTCATCACTCACTCACAACTTCCAATCAAGTTTCGTCATGTCATCAACCATTATTCCATCACTAGTGATGGATTTTAGTGGAAATGACCATCACACACAACACCCAACAATACCATCACTCACATCATCTTCACGCGTGATAAATATCACGCGTTGTTATTTTAACGCGTGATAGAAAGAGGTGGCGGTGGTGTTTTGATTTTTATCACTCGTTATAAATTTCCATCACTGGCTAAAAGCCCACCACCCCGGGTCCCCTAATAAAATTTGCCAAGTAGGGTATTTGGATGGGAACAAACAAACACACACATGTTTGTAATAAACGATCTTATACGAATGATCTAGAGAACAAAGTATGCACACAAATTTTTAACGATATGTATTAATCATTAAGCATTGTTTGATACAAGTTACTTAACCCATCCGACCCATATATATTTACACAGACATTTATAAGTGTTAATTAACTGCCGCAACCACTAGATTAGGCGGGTACATAACTGTCAAAACATACGAACCATATATAAGTGTTACATAAAACATTTATAAATAATATAGCAAACGTATTGTGACATAATAGCAGTTATAATTAGGCTAAGTTTAATCGTCTTCATTATCCCCTCTAAACTTAGCTATGGCTTGAGTTTTTTCATCCTTTAACAGGTCCACACCCCAGTGGATGCTCACGAACAGCTTAAACTTGATGTTTAGGGTTGCCTTCTTATGTATCTTCCACGGTATTTTTTTTCTTTTCTACAGTACTTGATGATACCATTCAAGGATATCAAGATATTTGATATAACCAGGTCTTATATTCTGAAAAATATGATAACAAAGTGATTATTGGTCACATACACATACTGTTTGTAGACATTTTTCTTGAGCCGTGTTTAAAGATCAAACAAGTCAATTCCCTTTCCATTACTTAGTGTTGGTGGCAACGATCTTGCATGAGTACTATCTTGCAGATTGTGTTTATCTAGAGTGGACCAAAACTATCAAAGTGTTTTCATACCCCCATAACGATAAAAGAAAACTGTTAAAAAAAGCATAAGGGTCTGCGAGAGAATATATTGAATGGGTCTTTGGAATTTTGAAGAAGCATTGGGCTATCTTTACAATCCCACACAAATAAGGGATGTAATGTATGCCTGCTTGATTTTACATAATATGATATTGGAATGTGAAGGTAAAACAATTTGTCAAAACTATGAAGGTGATGTTCCACCTCCTGCTGTCGTCAGGGCCGTCTCCGAGAATGTTAAAAAAAAATTGGCCCTGTGCGAGATAAAAAACCAGGCCCTAACCACCAATTGCCATATAAAATAACTCATCAATTAGTCAATCACATATATAAAAACTAAAAGCCCATAATACGACGTAAAAACTTTGAACCACGTATTCACACATTGCATTGGATTCGTTAAACGGGGGAATTCAGTTGTTGTCGGCTCGACTTATTACGTTATTGTTGTGATAGTGGGACTCCTCGACTCATTACGTTATTGTTGTGATAGTGGGACTCGATATCGCAACACAAAAAGGAAACAAAAACAAAAGTTAATCAGTACTATCACTATTATATTTGCGATTGTTATTTATAGAATGACAATTGATTCATAATAAACAAACAAACATACTAGTGGTAAGCTAGACATTTTATTAGCTATGAATATTTGTTTTAGGTTTTTTGTATGAAAGTTTATAAAAGAATAAAAAATTCATAATAACAAACAAACAAAATCCCAAACGTATTGTATAAAATACATCTCTACAATGTAAATTAAACAATATATTGAATAGAAGCCATAATAAAGCGATTAAATAAAATAATAATATCATGAAACAAAAGCAATGTAAAAAGTTAGAAAACCATAAAAGGTCTCAGGTTATGCGTTTTGGCATCAGCAATGTAAACTAATTTAAAAAAATGTAAAAAGTTAGAAAACCATAAAAGGTCTCAGGTTATGGGTTTTGGCATCAGCAATGTAAACTAATTTAAAAAGAACTCTTAGCAAAGAAAAAATTGAAATTACAGGATCGAACCGGGGTAATTATCTAATGCAATTGTGTAAGAAAGCTCCCTTTCTAACCACTATAACACCCTTGGCGTTTGTATTATAATTGAACTGCATTTTATGTATACACTTATTATAAATAAATACAGATAAATTTAAAAATTACGGGCCCTTTGCGGGTTTGGGCCCTGAGCGGCGGCCCACTCCGCACACCCTCAGGGCCGGCCCTGGCTGTCGTGATAAGCAACAAACAGAGACTTGCAAATCGCGGGATAATATGATTTAGAGAAATGCACAATTTGGGTAGATTTGGTGAAGCATATTTGGTGGCATCATTGACCTGATTTTGTTTAGATTAGTTTTGCATATATATTTGTGTTTTGTAGTATTTTAAAAACTATTAAGCGAGTTTTAGTACTTTTTTTGCAATATTTTTTCTTGTATTTTTTAAGTTTAGTTGTAATTTTTACTTTTTTAAATATTCCCATAGGTTTAATTGTACTTTTATTCCACCAAATCAAACCAAGATTCCCATAGGTGATAACTGATAAGGCATATTGTTACAGCAAAAACAGAAACAAATTATGTCATCAAGTAGCTTATGCACCGACTTGCTCTCATTGTTGAAAACTATATTGTTTTGAATCTGCCAAAGTGTCCACATAGTTAATAGATCAATCTGCTTAACTTTTTTTTCAATAACTCAATATTATATTATACGTTGTTTTTAATGCGTATATCACATCGTAATTAACTATCGATGATGATTTAATAAAAAAATACTCGTTAACTTCAATGCTATTGCAATGAATTAGTTCTTTGCCGAATTAAATAAAAAAAATATGCCATATTGGTTCCTATCACTTTATAATCTTTATAAGCACCTTAATTTTGGGATATTTTTAGAGAGGACAACAACAAATGGCTTCCTTTCCAATCTTAACTGTTCTTGAACAGGCCCAAGTGTCGCCACCAAAGGCTACCGTAGGCGATAGGTTGTTGCCACTGACTTATTTCGACTTCGTGTGGCTAAGACAACCTCCTATTCACAATCTATTCTTTTACGAGTTGTCCATCACACAAAGCCAATTCATTGAAACTACTATTCCTAAACTCAAACATTCGTTATCAATCACCCTTCAACAT
>JARYGA010060610.1:84513-112531 GCA_030545235.1 Helianthus tuberosus
AAGTGGATCATGAATATGTGTAGTATGTGATGTGTACTCGTATATAGACTAAGTATGGTATGGAAATTTTATGATGTTTACTTGTGTTGATGAATGAAATGGATAATTAGGAAGAAAAGCATGAAATACTTGTACACTATGCTTAGAAAGTAATACGCACACCAAGTGTTTGATGAAATGTCTAAATGACAATAAAATGTGAAACTGTATGCAAGTAATGGGTAGTCATGTATGAAATGTGAGATATGAATTTGATATGATCATTCATATGCACAATCATATGTGCTAACATGAATGTAAATGTAATGACATGAAAGTATAGGAATCATGTCAAGACGGATGGGAGCGTGGAAGGCTAACGGGCTAAGAAGACTCAAGTAAGCGAATGCAAATACGGATGCTTAAGGTAAGTGAATCCCGGACTTACACTTTAGATGTAAAATGTATTGTAGTATAATGATTATTGTGAATCATATTATGCACAAAGATGAATTAAGTAATTATACGTATGGGTAAGATGTAAGTTGTAAATGAAGGGAGTATGAATGGTAAGGTATCTATGCATGAAATGGAAGTGAGTTGGATGCACAAATGAATGAGATTTGTTTATATGTATACTTGAAATTACACATATGAGATAAGTCTAATGATATTAATCGTTTTCGGTTAAGAATGAAATGGACATGCAGGTATACTAATAATGGAGTATGAAGGTTAAGTATGGAAGTCAGACGAAAGTGTCCGAATGGATGGACGAATGGACTTATATGAACGAGAATAAGAGATGTTGATGTTTGATTATGCACGTTTCAAAGTATATATATATTATGTCACTGGTTGCTAATGAAGTAATTGGTTATGGTGACTGCAGGTTGTACAGGTTTATGAATGCTTGCTCAAGCTGTGTACGTGGTTGAAGATCGAGTCAAGACATGGATTGTACGTGGGTGTGAATGTGGTCACTTAATTTTATATGAGTATGTTAGTTTTTAATTAATTTATAGAAAGGGATTAATGTATTTAAGTGAAAGAAAGATTATTATGAAAGAAATTTTAGGTATGTACTTTCCGCTGCGATAAATTGGGTTAAAACGTTTTAGGGCGTCACAAAGCAGTACCAAAGTAAATGGAATAAAAATTTGGAGAGGCAAGAGGTATGAAAACGCCCTGACCTAGATGTGAATTTTCAAAGGAAGGCATCAAATATAGCAGCGTAACGAACCCCTTATGGTCTGTACCACCCTTCTTATCTCCCCAATTACCACCTGGATCATCTGAATCTGTTTCTTGCAATTTACCACCAAAAGGAGAATTGGAACTAGCGCTTACGATAGCAAAACTATCAAACTGAAACTTAAGGTTATTGACAGCAAGGAGAACGAACTTCCTAGGAGATACCTGAACATGATTCGTAACCCAACCCGGTTTCCATGCAAAGGAGTTAAGAACCGGTGAATCAACTAAAGAATCATCATTACAAATGTTGGTTTCTACCATATCATTCTCCTATGATACATCTGCCAAGACTAAATGTAGACAAGGGTTAACATGTTCAAGCACAAAATTATAATCCCATATATCCAATTGAGCATCCTTCATTCCTCGTGACTTATTAACATTAACGACTGAGTCAGTTTGGATTTCGAATACCTCATCATTGATGATTTCATGAACTTCAATACTATCAAGCATTTCATCGAAAGCCTCGAGAGCAGTTTTCGTGGAGGTCGGAGAACCGAATTGGTGAAGCATGGCAGTAGTGAAATCGTTCCATGTGAGCTCATTGCTCCGTAACCAGGAATTAAACCAGTAGAATGGTTCATCTTCAAATACTTCAATAACATATGAGAATCGTTCATCACCATAGATTAAGTAAAACTGAAAGTATAGCTCGGATTGAGAGATCCATGAGTTAGGATCAGAGCCAGTGAAACGAGATAATTGTGGTTCGAGATCTTCCAAAGCCATCGATGCTAAGGATCAATGAAAGCACCAACGTTGTGAATAGATATTTCACAACTAAACAGCGATACAAATGAGAATATAATCTGATTGATTTCTAGTAATTTTTGTAAATGATTACAAGTAAGAAACAAGATAAGTATAGAGAAAGGGGATGAGAATCAGAAACATAGAGTAAAGATGAGAAGAAGAAGAAGAAGAAGATGCACACTGATAGTCATAATCGTCATGCCCTATTTGCTCTGCTCCGTTTCATTATATCCTACGACCTTCCTATTTCTTTTGTTGGGCTGCCTTAGTTGGGCTGGCTGGGCCAGGGTCCGGGTCCGGTTCATAACAGAAAGTAAAAAAGTTAACGTGACAATAATGGAACAATAATCTTGCTTTAGGTTCCGCATCAACTTAAGTGGGGTTAAAGTGGCAACCAAGAATCTTGTTCTTCCTAACAAAAACTAAGCTTCTCATTAATCATGTTTCCCTTTTAAATGGTTGTATGTAGATTTGACTTTTCACTGACTCACCCTTCCTTCCCTTTATATTTTACAAAAAAGCTTTCTCATCGAATTCATTTTTGCACTCAAAACTTTGTTGAAAAGAATATTTGATAAGCACTACATGATGCCTACCTAAATGAACACATGTTATTGTCACTCGTCGATAACATAACATTCATCGCATAAGGCACGGATTAAAATTAAGTTTTGATTCTAACAATGAATGGTTTGATGACCAAACGAACAAATCCAAGCTGGTGTGATTGTGAAATAAAGTAAAGTAGAATGTTGGGAAGAATCCCAAAAGTTTCTTGATGAGAATAGTAAGACCCGAATTTTGATGTTTTTAGATAAAAGAATGGGTATGGGTGAAGAACAAGCAAACATCATTAAGATATACAATGCCCACCATCCAATTCATTTTTGACTTTTAAAGATTCAAAGTTTGTACGTTTGTACTTATATCTAACACATATTTTCTCATTTATTTCAAATAGTTATTTTAATAAATTTCAGAGCATCAACAAAAGGTTTTTCACCTTAGACCATGCGTAGTTGTTGGGGTGAATAATGCACCACCCTAGGGCGTTTTGCTCCATGTGGCAGCCCAGTCAGCAATGGGGCATTATTGGGCGTTTTCTAAAATAGGTATAGTGGAGAAGTGGACATTGTAGGGCATTATGTTTGCAATAAAATTAATTAAAAAAAATAAAAATAATTTGATTGGTTTTACAAAAATGGAAATGAATCTGATTGGTCAAAACCTTGCCCCTACAGCGTTATTTAAAACACGCCAAACCAAAAAAATTGGCCAAACATGCCCGGGGGGCGGTGTATGGGAGTGATCGGGCGTTTTTTTGGGCTATTTTTGAAAAAAAAAACACGCCCACTACGGGTGGTCTTACTGACCTGAGCTGGCGTGAGTTAGTTAGAGTCGGAAGGTGTCGAACTTCGAAGGTTACAGAGCTGGAATTGTCGTTTTTTTTATTTTATTAGGTTAATAGTATTTGGATTAGTCCTTGTGGTATACTAACACGCCCTAGGGCATTAATCCTATGTGAAATCGTGAAGCGCGTTAATCGTCACCTAGTGCAGGGCATTAAAATCACTCAGCATTAGCACGTTAACGGGCTTCAAGGGCATTAAGGTGTAGTTAGGGTTGTAAACGAACCGAATGTTCAGCGAACAGTTCATGAACCGTTCGGCGGGAAGTTCGTTTATGTTCGTTCGTTTAATAAGCGAACGAACATGAACAAGAAATTTCGTTTGATTAGTTAAATGAACGAACATGAACAAAGGTCTCGTTCGTTTGATTATGTTCGTGAACCTTCGGTAAGGTGTTTATGAACGTGTTCGTGAACATTTGTTGATTTGCGCTCGTTTATGTTCGTATATTTGTGTTTTAATTATCTTTGTACTTTCTTATATTTTATTTGTACTTTTTATATTATTAAACTTTTATTTATTTTATGACCCTAACAATTAAACTAGGAAACCCACTTTCACCTTGTTTATGCATCATTTCCCTTTCATTTCTCATTATTTACATCGGCGAATACGATCGACCTCCGTTCCACAATAAGGGATTCAAGTTTGAGTGCTACTCTCTGGGCCATCTATCTTTATCCTTCGTCGCGTTCGCCAAATTTATATGTGTTCGTTTATGTTCGTGAACCGTTCGCGAACACACTCATTTCCTTAATGAACGAACACGAACATAAAATCTCGTTCGGTAAGTGTTCATGAACCGTTCGTGAACACATTTATTTCCTTAACGAACGAACACGAACAAGGACTTGTTCGTGTTCGTTTGGTTCGTTTACAGCTCTAGGTGCAGTTAATACCAGGTTAAAGTATATCCTTAGGGTTTGGTGGCGCCTAAGTGGAGTTAAGGGAGGTTAAAGCAAGTGGTGGACCCAAGATTTTTTTTTTTCAATGAGGTCCGCTTTTATCCGTGTTTAGATTTTCCACAACCAACGTTCGAATTTTCGGGTTGGAGCCATTCAGGTCGGGTTGGAGCGAAAAACGTAGTAGAATACAACACTAAAATTCAATAATCCTTGCATAACTAGCTTTAAAATTCGAATATCTTTTTAATAATTGCATAATTAGCTTTAAAATTCAAGTTTTAACAAAACTAAGTCACAGAACGCAACATTCAAATCTATGTTGTCTGTTGTTAGATGCTTGCTATGAGCAGCCTCTCCCTCAATCTTCAGGAAACTTTTACAATTTCAATGATGCTCAAGAGGGTTTTTTTTTTTTTTTTTTTTTTTTTTTTTTTTGTAAATTTTGGAAGGTGCAGCACTTGTATAATCTCTGCATGTCTTTCATTCTATTGCATGTGCATGGTAGCAGAAAACAAGTAATGAAATCATTTTACCACATAATATACGCATTTGTCAAATTAATATACTCCTTTAAATAACCGATTTCAACACATAATATATACTCCATTTATTCAATTAATATACTCATGTAAATAACTAACTGGTTTCACTAAATTTTATGAGTTGAATATGTATGGTATTAACTGCCCAAAAATATATAAAAAGAAGAGTAAACTAGGGATGAGCATATGCCACCGAATACCGATCCCATACCGATCCCGTACCGATCCCGATCGGTATCAATTTTTTGGCGTTTTCGGTATCGGTACGGTACGGTATCGGTATTATACCGATACCGACCCTCAAAATACGGTATAATACCGATACCGTACCGTACCGATACCTAACCGACATGTTTCGGTATCGGTATCGGTACCTAGTTTGGGGTGAAATTCGGGATCGGTATTAGGCGGTATCGGTATCGGATACCGATATGCTCATCCCTAGAGTAAACTGTCAAAATGGTCTCTCAGATTTTGTCACTTTTGCCACTTTAGTCTAAAACTCAAATCTTTTGAATCTGGGTCCCTGTGGTTTCAATTTTTTGGCCATTTTCATTCAAAATCAAAATCTGGTCAGATTTTGAAGTTAACATTCAATTTTTTTTTTGTCTTTTTTTTTCTCTCTTTTAATTAAGGGCAAAAAAGTATTTTAACGTTTTATTATAACAAGTTAAAAACATCTGACCATTTTTCCCTTCTTTAAAAGAGAGGAAAAAAAACTGGATGTAAATTGAAGAATTTAACCAAATTTTGCTTTTCGATGAAAATGTCAACAAAATCGAAACCACAGGGAACTATGTTCAAAAGGTTTGAGTTTTGACCTAAATGAATAAAAGTGACCAAACCTTAGGGACCATTTTGGCAGTTTACTTAAAAAGAAAAAAAACAAGGTAAAATACAACTTGAACCCATGACATTTTATATAGAATACAAGGAATTTTTCACTCAACCAAACTTAATCTTGATATTATGGGTTTCATCTTGTTATTCTTATAGGGTTCCTGAAAAATTTTATATACCGTCTCTACTTACTTTTTACAAAACATTTGGGTTCCGAAATCCTAACCCACATAGTGTGGTCCGCCCCTGGTTAAAATATACACTAAGGATATACTTTAACCCGCTATTAATTGCACCTAAAAATCATTCTCTACTTTACATCACAACCACAAAATCTAAACCCTATTATTATTATAATTTGATAAGTTTTTACACTAGTTTTAATATATAAAAAGCTACTATTTATTTTTCATCAAATTATTGTAAGAGTATATAATAAGAAATATAATAAAATAAATGTTTGTAACTAGATAAAAATTGATTGATGAGATTTGAGATGATTTAAAAAAAAAAAAAGAGACAAATTTTGAAATGTTTAATTTTTAGTTAAATTATAGAATATATTCTTTATTTCACACAAGGAAATAACCTCTCACCATTTTGAGGTCACAAATAGCTTATCAGATATTAAAAAGTTAAATTAAATACCGATCCTTAATATATAATTTTACGTATCGGATTAGGTTGAATGTATGAAAACACAGAATAAAAACAATATAAAAACATAAAATGATTCCCTTCATGGTCGTCTATCTGCATTTCTTTTACGTTTATAGGAATCTCAGCTTGCGATCTGCGTATATCAAACATTCTACTCAATCTATTTGGATATATTAATCAATTTAGAACTTCTAATATTATATACAATTAAGTTGTTCAACAAAGTTCGAAGCAATCAAATGATATTCTTTTTACAACAACCTTGATTTGTTTATTTTTTCATTTTTCTACTAGAAAAGTTTAAACATCGTAGTAACAGAATAATATATATATACTATATAACAATAATTCTTTTTGTAATCCTTTGTGTCAAAAACTCTTTATCATTAATAGTTTCTATACTTTTGTAACCTATCGTGTCCTTAAATATTTAAAAAAACTTGGAGTTTATATTTTGTCATTTGAAGATATTAGATCTTACAAAAAATAGTAGGTTTCAAAGGAATACACGTCTAGTCATTTGATATAAACTAATGTACAAAACAGTATAATTTGGTAAAGTAAAACCGCAAAATAGTATATCATACGTTAAATGATGTACCAAATACGCACAACCATCGTATTATTGATAATTTCAGTTACAGAAGCCTCGGGTGCGTGCCCGAAAACTGTATATTGATTACTAGACATGACAAACTATATCTAAAAGTATAATTCTTCACATCACAGTAATATATCTCATAACCACAAACAATCAAGTAAAAAGACATCCAACATAAGTTACTAAATATAGTATGTCACATGATCGAACAAGCATTAGGGTTATCGTCGCTAAAGAGATATGTCATCCGCTCATCAGTAGTATTCGGTGCTGAGACGGCCTGAGCAACATTCTTGACATATCCAGCAGGAGCCCTTTTGTCATATGCTTGAGTAACATAAGGATAACTGACCAAGTTATAAGGTATGTATGGCCAGAATTCGGCTCTTTTGCCTGTACTTTTTACTCTTTTTAACACGTGGTTTGGATCCACATATCCGCTAACTACTACCCGGCTTTGCTTTCGGTTAACCTCCACTGTCTTTACACCTTATAAACATACCAAAATCAAACAGTGTTAAAATATACAGCCATACACAAAAAGAGCAAAGCTAGATGCATATATGTAGAGGGTTAAGTTCTTGTACAAATAATCTTAACATACTAAACATACAAATTGAAGGAAAAGTTAAAAAGACAAGGTGGCATTTTTGTAATTATCAATAACTTTTAAAGTTACTCTACAAATGCATTTAAACTTTAAACCCCCCCCCCCCCCCCCCCAAAAAAAAAAAAAAACCTAAACCCCCACACCCCCAAAAACCTAACCCCCCCCCCCCCCACCCCCCAAAAACCTAAACCCCCTCCCCCCCCCCCCCCCACCCAAGCTAAAATGCTAAAAACTAAACCCCCAAAAAACCTAAAAAAATCTATAAAAAAAAACACAAAATTTTTTTTTTTAATATTTTTATAAAAAAATCGCTACTTTTAGTAGCAAAAAAAAAGTTTTTATTTATCTATTTTTTTTAACAAAATGTAGCGATTTTTTTTATAAAAAATATTAAAAAAATTGTCTTTTTTATGTATTTTTGGTTGAGTTCACATTTGCATAGTAACTTTGATAGTTGGTGGTAATTACAAAAATGCCACATTGTCTTTTTGACTTTTTCTTCAATTTGTATGTTTAGTAGGTTAAGTTTATTTGTATTTGATCTTTTGCCTATATGTAGAACATTAGATGTTTTAGGAACGAGACGGATACTTCTATGTGTTTTTAGAACCTCCTATGATTCTAGGCAATTTGCCACCCTTGTAAATGAACTCAAGCTCACTTAGGTGTCAAGCGAACCCGTGAAGTTTGGTGAAAAGCTATATGGAGCTTGCTTGCCACCCAAGCACAACTTGCTGAGTTCGCTCACATGAGTAGCGAACTAACTAAAGGTACAAGAAGTTAAAAAAACAAGTACCAACTTCTAAAGAAAGAATTCTATTTGTGTAGTACCTTTAATGTGCTTAACTGAATTCTTGACTCTTCTTTCACATCCATCACAGTCCATTTTGACTTTAATTTCAACTGTCTGGAAAAGAAACCAAGATCCATCTTTTGTTTGTCAGTTTTATGTCTGGGAAAGAGAGAGAGAGAGAGAGAGAGAGAAGTTTGTATGCCTGCATGGGTTTTCTTCTGCTTCTGGTGCTGGTGCTTGCGACTGTACAAAAGTTGGAGAGGTAATCAAGTGCACCCATTCTTTTGCTAATTGCTTCACTTTGCAGAAAGGAAATGTTGAGAGAAAGAGAGTTGTGGGTCTATATCTCTATGTGCTTATGACTTGGTATATATATATACAAAAGCTAATTAACCATTACTTGAATTAGGACCGCAAAAACTTAGCTAAATGTGACACAATTGTATATTATAGTATAATGCTTTTACTTTCTATCCTTTGAGTCACACAAGAAAGAATATGAATAAACTTGATTCTGAATTTCATTTTAAATGATAATGATAATTTAACACGGAACTACACTAGATGTGTTCGAACATATAAAAAGAAACGCGTAGATGTCTTAGTCACAAAATTAAATCATTTATATAACATTTTATTATTTTGTAAGCTTCCACAACTTTTTATACAAGTTAATTACCTAAATAATCATAAACCCCACTTATATAACAAGTGATTAACAAAAAGTATTCCCTATTTCGATAAAAAAATAGAATATTGATTGCAAAACCTTTTGAAGTTGGTGGTAAGTCGTAATCGGAGCCTTAAATTTGGTTCTTTATAGCTTTATGTTGTTGAAAGTTACGAAACTATGTAAATATTTCATATCACTGGGTTGGTGACCCATTGACAAAGACAAAAACTTTAAAAATACATAGATTTGGGGTTCAAAAAATTAAAAAAATGTAAATATTTCATAAACGTCATTTGGAAATAATTTCAATATTATGTACTTCTGATGGTATAATGTATGCCAGCGTTTGTGGGGTTTATGCTTTATAGGAAGGCAATTCTTGAAGAATTTGTAATGGTGGAAATTGGCCCAGAGCAGCTAGCAAACCTTTACTTGTTTAATCACAAAAATGTTGTAAAGTGCTTTTGTGTTTTCTTTCATTTTCACTTGCTGGATTTTCATTTAGCCTTTTACTTTTTAATTATTTAAAATAGAATTATATCTATCTGTCATTCAAAAGGACATCTTAAAATCTAAATTAAGAATTTTGAAAACATAATTTAATGTAACTGATCTTGAACAATATCGGTTTAGTAGCATCACTTTTATTTTAAAAATAATCTTTGAACGGAAATATTCAAAACGTATTCCTTTTGTGAAGAAAGTATGAAAGCGCCCACATTATATAATGGCTTTTTTTTTGCTACATCTGTTCATATTTCTTAAAGCATTTTAATCTTTGATTATGCTCTAACAAAATGCTAATTATTGTTTGCCGTGATATGTTCACATTATTGGCCCTTTTTCGGAAAAAACTGATGGATTGGAGCATAATTTACTTGATCGAATAGTTCATGAAGTTATATCAAACTTAAATGGTGTTGAAGTGACTCGTGATGATAAAGAATCTTACCGGAATTGAGATACCAAAAAGACAACTCAGGTCAGCTAGGGATTTTACCACAGTGGGCCTTCAGGTAGTGCGTTTCCTCTGAAATGGTGGCGGGCTGGGTCAACAACGTTGTCTGCGTTTGTGGGTGTGAGTGGCTTTTTCCTATTAAGTTTACTCGGGTGATTCGGCTTTTGTTGGTTGTTTTAAAAAAAGGTATTGTAATCAGTTCAATAAATGTATAGACAGATTTGTGTTGGATTGGAATCTTAATTGTGCCAATTATGGACCCAATTTGGAAAAGTGTATTGTCTTGGGTTGTTTGTGGATCATTTGGGCTATAGGATAACATGGGAAATGATGTCATTCTTCTTTGGCCATGTTAAAGTTCTTTGGGCCGGCTTATAAGACTCACTTTTCAAGGCACAAATTCTATTTCGGGGATACATCGACCCTTGGGGAAATGTTCGCATATGATTTTGAGTTTTATTCTTTATATTAACGGGGTAGGGGTGGTCATCATTTATCACTCATCACTCACTCACAACTTCCAATCAAGTTTCGTCATGTCATCAACCATTATTCCATCACTAGTGATGGATTTTAGTGGAAATGACCATCACACACAACACCCAACAATACCATCACTCACATCATCTTCACGCGTGATAAATATCACGCGTTGTTATTTTAACGCGTGATAGAAAGAGGTGGCGGTGGTGTTTTGATTTTTATCACTCGTTATAAATTTCCATCACTGGCTAAAAGCCCACCACCCCGGGTCCCCTAATAAAATTTGCCAAGTAGGGTATTTGGATGGGAACAAACAAACACACACATGTTTGTAATAAACGATCTTATACGAATGATCTAGAGAACAAAGTATGCACACAAATTTTTAACGATATGTATTAATCATTAAGCATTGTTTGATACAAGTTACTTAACCCATCCGACCCATATATATTTACACAGACATTTATAAGTGTTAATTAACTGCCGCAACCACTAGATTAGGCGGGTACATAACTGTCAAAACATACGAACCATATATAAGTGTTACATAAAACATTTATAAATAATATAGCAAACGTATTGTGACATAATAGCAGTTATAATTAGGCTAAGTTTAATCGTCTTCATTATCCCCTCTAAACTTAGCTATGGCTTGAGTTTTTTCATCCTTTAACAGGTCCACACCCCAGTGGATGCTCACGAACAGCTTAAACTTGATGTTTAGGGTTGCCTTCTTATGTATCTTCCACGGTATTTTTTTTCTTTTCTACAGTACTTGATGATACCATTCAAGGATATCAAGATATTTGATATAACCAGGTCTTATATTCTGAAAAATATGATAACAAAGTGATTATTGGTCACATACACATACTGTTTGTAGACATTTTTCTTGAGCCGTGTTTAAAGATCAAACAAGTCAATTCCCTTTCCATTACTTAGTGTTGGTGGCAACGATCTTGCATGAGTACTATCTTGCAGATTGTGTTTATCTAGAGTGGACCAAAACTATCAAAGTGTTTTCATACCCCCATAACGATAAAAGAAAACTGTTAAAAAAAGCATAAGGGTCTGCGAGAGAATATATTGAATGGGTCTTTGGAATTTTGAAGAAGCATTGGGCTATCTTTACAATCCCACACAAATAAGGGATGTAATGTATGCCTGCTTGATTTTACATAATATGATATTGGAATGTGAAGGTAAAACAATTTGTCAAAACTATGAAGGTGATGTTCCACCTCCTGCTGTCGTCAGGGCCGTCTCCGAGAATGTTAAAAAAAAATTGGCCCTGTGCGAGATAAAAAACCAGGCCCTAACCACCAATTGCCATATAAAATAACTCATCAATTAGTCAATCACATATATAAAAACTAAAAGCCCATAATACGACGTAAAAACTTTGAACCACGTATTCACACATTGCATTGGATTCGTTAAACGGGGGAATTCAGTTGTTGTCGGCTCGACTTATTACGTTATTGTTGTGATAGTGGGACTCCTCGACTCATTACGTTATTGTTGTGATAGTGGGACTCGATATCGCAACACATAAAGGAAACAAAAACAAAAGTTAATCAGTACTATCACTATTATATTTGCGATTGTTATTTATAGAATCACTATTATATTTGCGATTGTTATTTATAGAATGACAATTGATTCATAATAAACAAACAAACATACTAGTGGTAAGCTAGACATTTTATTAGCTATGAATATTTGTTTTAGGTTTTTTGTATGAAAGTTTATAAAAGAATAAAAAATTCATAATAACAAACAAACAAAATCCCAAACGTATTGTATAAAATACATCTCTACAATGTAAATTAAACAATATATTGAATAGAAGCCATAATAAAGCGATTAAATAAAATAATAATATCATGAAACAAAAGCAATGTAAAAAGTTAGAAAACCATAAAAGGTCTCAGGTTATGCGTTTTGGCATCAGCAATGTAAACTAATTTAAAAAAATGTAAAAAGTTAGAAAACCATAAAAGGTCTCAGGTTATGGGTTTTGGCATCAGCAATGTAAACTAATTTAAAAAGAACTCTTAGCAAAGAAAAAATTGAAATTACAGGATCGAACCGGGGTAATTATCTAATGCAATTGTGTAAGAAAGCTCCCTTTCTAACCACTATAACACCCTTGGCGTTTGTATTATAATTGAACTGCATTTTATGTATACACTTATTATAAATAAATACAGATAAATTTAAAAATTACGGCCCTTTGTGGGTTTGGGCCCTGAGCGGCGGCCCACTCCGCACACCCTCAGGGCCGGCCCTGGCTGTCGTGATAAGCAACAAACAGAGACTTGCAAATCGCGGGATAATATGATTTAGAGAAATGCACAATTTGGGTAGATTTGGTGAAGCATATTTGGTGGCATCATTGACCTGATTTTGTTTAGATTAGTTTTGCATATATATTTGTGTTTTGTAGTATTTTAAAAACTATTAAGCGAGTTTTAGTACTTTTTTTGCAATATTTTTTCTTGTATTTTTTAAGTTTAGTTGTAATTTTTACTTTTTTAAATATTCCCATAGGTTTAATTGTACTTTTATTCCACCAAATCAAACCAAGATTCCCATAGGTGATAACTGATAAGGCATATTGTTACAGCAAAAACAGAAACAAATTATGTCATCAAGTAGCTTATGCACCGACTTGCTCTCATTGTTGAAAACTATATTGTTTTGAATCTGCCAAAGTGTCCACATAGTTAATAGATCAATCTGCTTAACTTTTTTTTCAATAACTCAATATTATATTATACGTTGTTTTTAATGCGTATATCACATCGTAATTAACTATCGATGATGATTTAATAAAAAAATACTCGTTAACTTCAATGCTATTGCAATGAATTAGTTCTTTGCCGAATTAAATAAAAAAAATATGCCATATTGGTTCCTATCACTTTATAATCTTTATAAGCACCTTAATTTTGGGATATTTTTAGAGAGGACAACAACAAATGGCTTCCTTTCCAATCTTAACTGTTCTTGAACAGGCCCAAGTGTCGCCACCAAAGGCTACCGTAGGCGATAGGTTGTTGCCACTGACTTATTTCGACTTCGTGTGGCTAAGACAACCTCCTATTCACAATCTATTCTTTTACGAGTTGTCCATCACACAAAGCCAATTCATTGAAACTACTATTCCTAAACTCAAACATTCGTTATCAATCACCCTTCAACATTTTTTTCCATTCTCTGGTAACTTGATCGTCTTTCCTACCAAAAAGCCGGAAATCCATTATTCTGAAGGTGATTCTGTCGCGGTTACTTTTGCAGAATGCAATCTTGATTTCAACGAATTAATCGGAAACCATCCTCGAGATTGTGAGATGTTTTACCATCTTACACCTCTATTGGGCGAGGCTGATAAAACCTCAGATTTCACAAAGAGCCCGGTGTTTTCGGTTCAAGTGACACTTTTTCCAAATTCCGGAATCTCTATTGGAATGACAAATCACCATTGCTTGGGTGATGCTAGCACTAGGTTTAGTTTCTTGAAGGCGTGGACAACGATTGCTCGATTTGGTTCGGATGAGTCGTTTCTAGCTAATGGAACTTTGCCATTTTATGATAGAGTCAAAAACCCAAAACTAGATGAAAGTTATCTAAAGTTTGCGAAAATTGAAAGCTTTAAAGATGAGTATCAACCTCCGAAACTATGTGGACCAACTGATAAAGTTCGAGCCACCTTTATATTGCATCGAACTGTGCTTAATAGGTTGAAAAATTTGGTTTCAACACAACTACCAACATTAACACATGTATCGTCTTTTACGGTTGCATGTGCTTATATCTGGAGTTGCATAGCGAAAATACGCGATGATGGGCTGCAAATGTTTGTCTTCCCCATTGATTGTCGGGCACGCATGAACTCCGAGATCCCAGCAACCTACTTCGGCAACTGTCTTGATTGGTGTATGGCTATGGAACAAGCCAGACAATTAACAGGAAAAGAAGGGTTCATGACTGCTGCAAAATTGATTGGAGAAAATCTACATAAGAAATTGACATATAAGGAAAGAGTCGTTAAAGTTATAGAGTCATTCGGGGACTTGTTTCCCAATGGGGTTCCAACAACTTCGATCGGAGTTGCTGGAACACCAAAGCTCAAGTTTTATGACATGGACTTTGGGTGGGGTAATCCCACAAAGATCGAAACAATTTCTATTGATTATAAAGAAGCGATATCCATGAACTCATGCAAAGAAAATAATGAAGGTCTTGAGATTGGCGTTTGCCTTCCGAGTACTGAGATGGAGTCTTTTGTTCGTATCTTTGAGGATGGGTTAGAAAAATATGTCTAGATGCATATGTAATAACTGACACTTACACCCGCGCTACACGACGGGATCCTTTTGTTACGCCGCAACTGGTTTTCTTTAGACAATTTTATAACTAAAACGCATGATCAAGTTTTTTGTTCAACTAATGCATTTTTGTACGGTTGTCATTTTTAAAATTATTAACCTGGAAACAACAAATCTAACACCTATTTAACTAAATATTTTAACAGTTTTATAACATTTAAAGTGACCACTGAAAATGCTTTAGGTTTTTTTAAATGTACTAGAGGGACAAAACTATAAATGAGAAGTTCTTTAACATTGTTCTTAATTGTCTCAAAATTAAATTGAAATGAAATTACTTTCTTGCTCTTCTCAAATCTTTTACACGGTAATATAGATATGCTTGTTAATTATTTGTTTATGTTGTTTGCATTTCCATTGAATAATAGATCTTTAATGTTTATTTCGAGAGTTTTAATTTTTCATTTAAAATTTATCATTTCATAGTCTTTGTAGTTGTGCTTTTGTATTTTTTCTTTAACCAAACATATTTCATTACAATAAGTTATTAATATTAACGTTGTAATCTTGTGAAGTTGTACATGCATATTCGTCTGTGATGTAGACATTATATACCCACAACCACATTTGTAACTACATTGTCAGCAAGTAAAAGAAACAATACAATTAGTCCTCCTATATATAGACACGAGGAGGAATTTGTATATGTAAGAAACTAATTAACCAACTAGTTAACTCTCTAATAAATATAGACACGAGGAGGAATTTGTAAATGTGAGAAGCTAAGTAACCAACTAGCTCAACTAATGTGTTGTCTGTTTCTTCAGAGGTAAAACGTCTGCAGTTTACGGATCACATCCGAAGACATCTGTAGCAAAAGAGATGGACCAAACCTCTACAGTCTGCAAGAAGAAGACTGTTTGTTTTTTAACTTCTGCAAGCAGTTGAATGGAGGAAATAAACTGATTTATTAACATCTAGAACATCTAATTATAACAATTTATCACAATGCATATCTAAATTCCTTAATACAAAATAGTGACTTGATTTTCTAGAGCTTGTAAAGAGGTTTTATGTTCCAGAATTTGAGTAGGGAGACCATTAAGGGCATAAACTGATGCTATCGATTTAGGCCAAAACGTGGTGAATTTGAGATGCAATCATCATAGCACGATTTTTCTCAAGTAAAACTTGATTTTTCCGTTAAACATTACCATTTTGTTGGGGTGTGTTGGGACATGTAGTTTGATAAACAAGACCATTTTTCTGAAAGAACATTTGAAAATTTCTCCACCATTATCAGAGCGAAGAATTTGTATTTTCTTTTTAAACTAGGCTTGAATCATTTGATAAATTATAAATAATTTTTCAGTATGGTTCTGATTTCTTTTTCATAAAATATATCCACGTCATCGAGAAAAATCGTCAACAAATAGCACAAAATATTTAAATTGACTTTTATTAGAATTTGGAGTTGACCCCAAACAAGAGAATGTATCAACGAGAAAATATACTTAACCCTAGTGTTACTTTGGTCAAAGGACAATGATAACTTTACAGTATGGTATAGTTCTGATTTATGTTTCATAAAATATATCCACGTCATCGAAAAAAGTCATCACTAAATAGCACAAAATATTTAAATTGACTTTTATTAGAATTTGGATCTAACACCACGTGTTTCTAAAGTCAAAGTCAAAGTCAAGATTGAAGTCAAAAGAAGAAAAGATTGCTAATTGCGATCTGTCACTCCATGCTCAACTCCTGTTTTGACTTCTTTGACTTGTAGATGATCTATTTATTTTATCGCATTAGTTGTATTATGTGGAGTACTTGTTAATAATCGAGGTTTAATTGATGTTTATCGCTTATTCTATCGCTTATTCGCTTACCGCATCGCAATCGCATTCGCAAATCGAACTATGCGTTCTGGATATTGTTTTATGTTTGTGTGCTACTTATTTGTTTACTTGTGCATGTTTATTTATGTTTATGATGTGGTGATTAATCGAAACGCAATCGCAACTCTACCGCAATCGAATCGAAAACGCTAAACGCAAGTTATTTAGGATGATTGTATGTTAGATATAGCGAGAAATGATTATGTTATTTGCTGTTTAATACTATCGTATCGCATCGCTCGCTCGAAACACAACGCAAAACCCAAAGCACGAAATGAAACGCCGAAACTCAATCGTCGGAGCCACTCGATCGAGTGACCGCTCGATCGGATGGCCAACCGATCGGACAGTCATCCGATCGGTGACCCACTCGACCTTTTGCACTTTCCTTTTTGGGAAACCCTATAAATACCCTCACTTGTCACATCACTTGATGCGACAGCTCTCTACTCGACCAAGCCGCACTCAAGCTCTATTTCTCTTGATTTCTCACGATTCTTGTAAGTTTTCAACCTAAATCTTGTACTTTTATGATCTACACACACTTCTTCATCATTTTCTCTTTTGAATCTAAACTTTTAACCTTGAAATCAGTGGATTTGAGGTGTTCTAGGGTGATGTCATCATGGAGTTCATATGAACTTCATGTTTTGGCTCCAATCCACCAAGAACAACTTAGATCTGGACGATTCCCACATGAATGAACAAAGATCTTGCATAGATCTAAACATATTCATGGATAAAAGGATTAAAAGATGGTTTTCTAACTTTCTTTCAACTCTTTTACACTCAATGCACTCAAAACCGATAGAATCGGAGCTTGTTCTGATCCTCTACTCTTTCTTAAGTGATGTGTTGATTCAAGATCTGAATTCTATCTAAGAGACAACCGATTTCGGGTTAAACGTGAACCACCGTCTCGAACAGGTAACTGATCGGACTAGGGTGATTCCTGTTCGATCGGATCACTTGAGTCTTGACGAGGTTTCTGTTGTTTGGCACGTTATCACACCGTCTCGATCAAAACTGCAAAACTATCAAAACAACCAAGTGTCAAGGATGATCAGGTCGCTGGGACGGATTGCCGTCCGATCGGACAGCCACCCAATCGGCTTGCACATGGTTCCACACTTAAACTTTTAATTCAACTTTTTCGAAGTTCTGAATGTCGAACGGATTACCGTCCGATCGGATAGCCATCCGATCGAACGGGCATCCGACCATGTGATGTTTGGAACTTCAACAAATAACAACTTTCGACATGTTCAGTGCATTACCAGTTCTGTAACACCCCAAAATATGCAAATTATTTATGTTACCTAAAATGTCTAGTCATGTTATATTTAACCTAGTTAAGTATTTATGTTAGTAACTTGATTAGAAGGAAGGTTATATGACAAATAAACAATCTAAGTAATTAGAGGGACTAAACTTGTTAAAAAGGATGGAAGTTTTAATAAAAACAAATAAAAGAAAAAGGAAAACACAAACACACATTCTGGTGTGTTTGTGTGGATCGATCAGGAGCAGGAGACCAAGAAGAAACCCTAGTTTTTAGAAAATCACAAGATTAGGAAGGAATTAAGGGCCTAAAGTGATGCATGAACTCAAATCTTTAACCATCTAAGCTTGTTCCACACAAGGTAAGTTGAAAATTCTGATTTGGTGGTTTGTAGAAAGTGGGTTTTAACCCAATCATGATTTTATGTGGAAATCTTGTGTAATTGTGAGTTAGGAATTCACAATAGATTGAGAATTTTGTTTAATTTCGATTGTTTGGGCGATTTAGGGTTTATACCCATTTGTTGTAGGAATATGATGAACATGATGATTTAAATAATATGCTTATAGATGTGAATTGATACATAATCAGTATGTGATAGAGAAATTAGATAAGTTAATGTAGGGTGTAAGAAAGATGTGAATTTGATTGCTTCTTGTTAGACTAGAAAATGAACAAGTAGAACTATGCTATGAACACTTGTACCTTGTGCTTTGTTGATATTATGCACACCAAGTGTTTGATGAAATGCTTCAATAAAGAATTCAGCCATGTTAACCATAAATTTTATGTAAAAATCATGATTTGAATGTGTTTGTGAAGTAAGAGTAAAAATGTATGACATCTTATCAAGGAATGTATGTTAATATGTTTATGGCATGAATTCTAAGTACGAATGATTATGTATAGGTGTAAAGGAGGAAAGTTCGAGTCACGCGAAGCAACAAGGAAATCAAGAACGAGGTACGCTATTTTTACAATTCATGATCTTATTATATTGTTGTGTTTAACATTAGATGTGCCAATTGAATCGAGTATAAAAATGGTATATGTGTAGACCCTTTTATAAACGGGTCGAAGGATGAGATTTTAAGACTAGAAGGAATGGTATGAAGTTCCACTTGGAACATACTTGTGAGCAAGAATGAAAGTATGTAGTAGTTTACAAGTTGCGGATGTTATAATGGTTACAAGTCCGTAAGTTAGATTCTTGAGTTTAAAGAAAGAAATTTAGTTTTAATGAGTTTGCTTTGTTGTGGCTATGTAGGTAAATCTCAAGTTTAGCTTTCAAGCTTCGCCCGGTTCGAACACACTTCAAGGCTCGCCACATGTTCCGCTAATTATGTAAAGAAGACAACGCTTAATATCTAGTAGTTAAAAACTTAGTTCTTGTTATGTATTTTGAACTTAACGAATTTCGTATGCGTGTCGAAGTTGTTTGATGGTATACAATATGTCCTTTTAAAAGTGTCATGATAAACATATATTTTGAATGTGAAAAAAGGGGACCGCTCATATTGCGAATAGGTCATGTCCAAATTTCGTTAGAAAAAGTACGTTGTTATTTAAATAATCTAAAAGAAAAATTTTGGGCGTTACAAGTTGGTATCAGAGCCTAGGTTTGAGGGATTTAAGCATCAAATGCTTGAACTCAAACCGACAGCTCGTGTGAAGTATGTGTTCATTCCGCGGCGCGAAGCAAGTAAGTTCCTTTAAAATTTGAAATTTTGCATCACGAATAATTTAGTTATGGAATGTTATGGAGTTGTTTCGGGTTGATGTGGAGGGTGTGGGATGAATCGGATCAGTTTGGATTAGAACGGGCCGGAAAATGGCTACGAATATATATATATATATATATATATATATATATATATATATATATATATATATATTTACCATAGTATGCTGGGTGTCACCGTAAGCTACGGTGGGCACCGTAGCTTACGGTAGACCCTGGGACAGAATTCCTACTGTAAGGCAGTAGATCAGGGCCGTAAAGAAATAAACGCCACCGTAATCTACGGTGGGCACCGTAGCTTACGGTGGAGACCATTTTCAGCCATCTTGAAATGTGTTGTCCTGTTTATTGTTTTATTCATACAGAAAGTATTAAGAACGTTATAATGAGATTTTAAAGGTTAAGAAAAGTGACACTAAGATATGTAGAGGAAAGAATACCATAATGATGGTGGTCGGAAACGTCGTGTTTCCAAAGGAAGTTTAAGGATGTATTTGTCGCAAGTATTTTTACATGTTATAAAGAATGAGAGCTATGCATTACCATTTTGACTACATGATAGAAAGAATGAATGAACGTTTAAAATAAAGAAAGATGTTTATGTGTAGATGGCGGATACGAATGAGGATGAAGCAACACAACAAGAACAACTAAAAACTATGATTTCGGAAGAGATTGGAAAGGCAATGCAGGCAAAATTCCTCATTTAGCTCAAGAAGTGGAAAGTCATGTGTTGGAAGTGGTGGAAACAATGATGGCGAGTAAGGTAGACGAGTTGAAGGGAATGATTGGAGAAATGCAAGGAAATAAAGGAACTCGCAAATGCACTTACAAAGAATTTATGGCGTGCAACCCATTACCTTTCAAAGGAGAAATTGATCCTATAGCATGTCAAAGGTGGATCGCAAGTACTGAGGTGGTGTTCGTAAGGAGTCATTGTGAAAAGGAGGATCAAGTGATGTTTGCCACCGGTTTGTTACAACTCCAAGCTAAAGACTGGTGGGATGCTTATAGTAAAGAGATTGGGGAAGACAAAGTTCAAGTCTTGACATGGCAAGAGTTCAAGGAACCTTTTCTAAAGTACCACTTTCCGCAATCTGCCATTGACAGGATCCAAGAAGATTTCTTACATCTCCATCAGAAAGATGAAACCATTGATGAAATCACCAATACTTTTCTTGACAAGCTGAAATTCTGTAAAGAAATAGCGGGAACGGAAAGAATGAAGATAAACCGCTATCATGGTATGTTGAAGGCTGAATATCGGGAGTTCATAATTCCCGCTAAATGTGAAACCTTGAATGAGCTCATTAACTTAGCCCGAGATAGGGAGATTGAACTAAGAAGACAGGCAGAAAGAGGTGAGAAGAGAGTGTCTGAGAATGTTCCCAGCTCAAGCCCATCAAAGAAACAGAAATTTCAAGATCAGAGCAAGAAGGATAAGGCGAAGGGTAGCATTCCGAAATGCAAAACTTGTGGGAAGTTACACATGGGGGAGTGCTTGAAAGGGAAGAAGGGCTGTTACAATTGTGGTCAAGAGGGACATCCATAGTATAGATGTCCTAATCCTACCAGAACATGCTATAACTGTTTCCAAGCGGGTCATATTAAAGCTGAATGTCCCAAGCTTCAACAGAAAACCGATAAGGAAGCAAGAAAGGAGGAAGCCCCAAGAGCTAAGGGAAAGATGTTTCAGATCTCGACTGAAGAAGCAAAGGACCACCCGAATGTTGTATCAGGTATATTCTTATTGAACTTGATGCCTACGTACGTGTTATTTGATACTGGAGCCAGTAGATCGTTTGTATCAAGTGAATTAGTGTTAGAAGTAGAGATAGCGGATAGTAAGAGTTATTTGCTGCACGAAGTTTGTAGAAATTGTGAAATTATCATTGAAGACGAGAAGTTTGCCATTGACCTTATTCCCATGGTATTGGGAGAATTTAAGGTTGTAGTTGGCATAGATTGGCTAGCTAAACATCATGCCGAAATTCAATGCGAGAAAAAGATAATTCATGTGTTAACACCGGGAGGAAAACGAGTGAGTATACAAGGGGAAAGGAATGTTAATTCGAGACTTTGTTCTATAGTCCAAGCATTCAAGTATGTGCGAAATGGAAGCAAAGCGTTTCTAGCTTACGTGGTGGATACTAAACAGAATACCCCCAAGATAAAAGAGGTTGAAGTTGTGAACGAGTTTCTTGATGTATTCCCGGAAGATTTGCCGGGGCTTCCACCAGAACAAGAGGTGGATTTTAAGATTGAATTGTATCCCGATGTCAAACCCGTAGCCAAAGCTCCTTATAGGTTGGCCCCAACTGAGATGCGAGAGTTAATGGTTCAAATACAAGAATTACTCGACAAGGGATTTATACGCCCGAGCGTATCGCCCTGGGGTGCACCTGTACTTTTTGTCAAAAAGAAAGATGGTTCGATGCGCATGTGCATCGACTATCGAGATTTGAATAAGCTGACGGTGAAAAACCGATACCCGTTGCCCCGAATAGATGATCTCTTCGATCAGTTACAAGGGGCAAGTTGGTTTTCAAAAATTGATTTGCGATCCGGATACCATCAATTAAGGGTACGGGATGAGGATGTGGCGAAGACGGCATTTAGAACACGATACGGACATTACGAGTTCTTAGTAATGTCCTTTGGGTTAACGAACGCGCCCGCCGCATTCATGGACCTTATGAATCGAGTTTGTCGGGCCATGTTAAACAAATTCGTTATAGTTTTTATTAATGATATCTTGGTTTACTCCTGAAGCAAAGCCGAACATGCATGTCATTTGCACGAAATTCTTGAAGTGCTCCTCAAGGAGAAATTGTACGCGAAATACTCTAAGTGTGCCTTCTGGCTTAGAGAAGTACAATTTCTCGGTCATGTGATTAATGTCGGATGGTATCTTAGTGGATCCGTCAAAAGTGGAAGCTGTTATGAAATGGGTACCTCCAAAGAACCCAAGTAAAGTGAGAAGCTTTTTGGGTTTAGCAGGCTATTATAGGAGGTTTATACAAGACTTTTCTAAATTGGCCCTACCGTTGACCAAGTTAACCAAGAAGAATGAGAAGTTTACATGGGGTACAGATCAAGATAAGGCGTTTCAAACCTTGAAAGAGAAGCTGTCGAGCTCCCCGATGCTAACCTTACCTGATGGAATGGAAGACTTGGTGGTGTTTACTGACGCATCACACCAAGGGTTGGGATGTGTTTTAATGCAAAGAGGTAGAGTCATTGCTTATGCTTCAAGGAAATTGAAAACACATGAAAGTAATTATCCAACCCATGACTTGGAATTAGCAGCAGTAGTGTTCGCTTTGAAAATCTGGAGGCATTATCTATACGGTACGAAAAGCACAATTTATTCTGACCACAAAAGCCTTAAATACTTTTTCGAGCAAAAAGATTTAAATATGAGGCAACGAAGGTGGTTAGAACTCCTTAAAGATTATGATTGTGAAATCCTTTACCATTCGGGCAAGGCAAATGTAGTGGCCGATGCCCTGAGCCGAAAGGATTATCCGCCTCCAATTCAAGTAAAATCCATGAAAATGGTAGTTACACCACGATTTCTCGAAATGATTAAGGAAGCCCAAGTCAAGTCGCTGAGCGAAATAGATTCAAGAAAGGAAAGAACAAAGGGGTTTGTTGATAAATTAGAAGAAGGACCCAGTGGAATTAAATCAATGTATGGTCAGATATGGATACCTCGATTTAGTGAAGCAAAAGACGTGTTACTCGAAGAAGCTCACAAATCCCGATTTTCGGTCCATCCAGGAGCTACAAAAATGTATTTGGATTTGAAGAAAAGTTATTGGTGGCCCGGTATGAAACGTGATATCGTCAAGTATGTTGCAAAATGTTTGACCTGTTTACAGGTAAAGGCAGAACATCAGAAACCATATGGAAAGTTGCAACTGTTAGAGATTCCGGTATGGAAATGGGAAGAGGTGACGATGGACCTAGTGACCAAGCTTCCTAAGACAAGGAAAGGTCACGATGCTATATGTTGATCGTGGACCGCCTCACCAAGAGCGCACACTTCTTACCCATTCGGGAGACTTTCTCTTCTGAAAGGATGGTGGAGATTTTTGTTAACGAGATTATATCTCGACACGGAGTCCCTGTATCTATTGTGTCGGATCGAGATATCCGATTTCCATCTCGATATTGGCAAGGTTTCCATGAGAGTATGGGTACAAAATTACATTTCAGCACCGCCTACCACCCCCAAACGGATGGTCAGTCTGAGCGAACCATTCAAACACTTATAGACATGTTGCGAGCGTGTGCTATAGATTTCGGGGGGAGCTGGGATGATCACTTGCCATTGGTGGAATTTTCGTACAACAATAGCTACCACAATAGCATCCAAATGGCGCCGTATGAAATGTTGTATGGAAGGAAATGTAGAACTCCCATTTGTTGGGGAGAGGTGGGGCAAAGAGAAATTGCGCCCAATGATGTAGTAGCTAAAACTAACGAAAAGATCGATCTTGTGCGAGCCCGTTTAAAAGCGGCTCAAGATCGACAAAAGGCCTATGCAGATCGAAGAAGACGACCCATCGAGTTTCAGATAGGTGATCATGTGTTATTAAAGGTTTCCCCATGGAAAGGTATAATCCGTTTCTGTAAGCGAGGAAAGCTAGGCCCCCGTTACATAGGACCTTTCAAGATTTTAGCCCGGGTTGGGAAGGTAGCATATCGGTTGAAATTACCGCCAACCTTAGATGGAATACATGACACATTCCATGTGTCACAATTGAGAAAGTGCTTAGCGGATGAGACAGCATACGTGCCCCTTGACGATATTGAATTGGACGAAAGATTGAATTACATTGAATGACCGATAGCTATCAAGGATTCCAAGGTAACGCACCTTCGGAACAAAACTATAAAGCAAGTCTTGGTGCAATGGCAACATCGGAAAGGATCGGATCTTACATGGACGTTGGAAGATGAAATGAGGGAGCACTACACGACATTATTTGGTACGTATAAAGGTTTCGGGGACGAAACCTCTTTTAAAGGGGGTAGGCTTGTAACACCCCAAAATATGCAAATTATTTATGTTACTTAAAATGTCTAGTCATGTTATATTTAACCTAGTTAAGTATTTATGTTAGTAACATGATTAGAAGGAAGGTTATATGACAAATAAACAATCTAAGTAATTGGAGGGACTAAACTTGTTAAAAAGGATGGAAGTTTTAATAAAAACAAATAAAAGAAAAAGGAAAACACAAACACACAATCTGGTGTGTTTGTGCGGATCGATCAGGAGCAGGAGACCAAGAAGAAACCCTAGTTTTCATAAAATCACTTGATTAGGAAGGAATTAAGGGCCTAAAGTGATGCATGAACTCAAATCTTTAACCAACTAAGCTTGTTCAACACAAGGTAAGTCGAAAATTCTGATTTGGTGGTTTGTAGAAAGTGGGTTTTAACCCAATCATGATTTTATGTGGAAATCTTGTGTAATTGTGAGTTAGGAATTCACAATAGATTGATAATTTTTTTTAATTTCGATTGTTTAGGCGATTTAGGGTTTATACCCATTTGTTGTAGGAATATGATGAACATGATGATTTAAATAATATGCTTATAGATGTGAATTGATACATAACCAGTATATGATAGAGAACTTAGATAAGTTAATGTAGGGTGTAAGAAAGATGTGAATTTGATTGCTTCTTGTTAGACTAGAAAATGAACAAGTAGAACTATGCTATGAACACTTGTACCTTGTGCTTTGTTGATATTATGCACACCAAGTGTTTGATGAAATGCTTCAATAAAGAATTCAGCAATGTTAACCATAAATTTTATGTAAAAATCATGATTTGAATGTGTTTGTGAAGTAAGAGTAAAAATGTATGACATCTTATCAAGGAATGTATGTTAATATGTTTATGGCATGAATTCTAAGTACGAATGATTATGTATAGGCGTAAAGGAGGAAATTTCGAGTCACGCGAAGCAACAAGGAAATCAAGAACGAGGTACGCTACTTGTACAATTCATGATCTTATTATATTGTTGTGTTTAACATTAGATGTGCCAATTGAATCGAGTATGAAACTGGTATATGTGTAGACCTTTTTATAAATGGGTCGAAGGATGAGATTTTAAGACTAGAAGGAATGGTATGAAGTTCCACTTGGAACATACTTGTGAGCAAGAATGAAAGTATGTAGTAGTTTACAAGTTGCGGATGTTATAATGGTTACAAGTCCGTAAGTTAGATTCTTGAGTTTAAAGAAATAAATTTAGTTTTAATGAGTTTGCTTTGTTGTGGCTATGTAAGTAAATCTCAAGTTTAACTTTTAAGCTTCGCCCGGTTCGAACACACTTCAAGGCCCGCCACATGTTCCGCTAATTATGTAAAGAAGACAACGCTTAATATTTTGGTCACTTGTCTATATCTAGTAGTTAAAAACTTAGTTCTTGTTATGTATTTTGAACTTAACGAATTTCGTATGCGTGTCGAAGTTGTTTGATTGTCACACCCCGATATTTACACGTATTACCGGTGGGCCCGGTGGGGAGTATCGTGACGTAGTTGATATCATCATAGTCAAACAACACAATTTTAAATGCACAGCGGAAGCAAAAGATAAATATATTACAAACCGATATAAAGTAATATCCAAATATTACAAACGGAATGTAAAAGATCCACAGGCGGATCATATATAAAGGAAACATAGTTCATCAGATTTAAATGCATCCAAGCTTGAGAGACTCTTATTGATGCTAAGGAGAGGCCAGCCTATTACGAGTAGTACCTGCACTTAACCTTTTTGAGAAAATACGTCAGTTTACACTGGTAAATACAATTAACTGACTCATTTTGAAAAGGTTTAATAAAATTAATTTGAATGCACGTGGAACAAATATCTTTTATAACTTGGGATAATTATTTGAATATAATACTTATAAAAGAATTACATGTTCCTTATGCGTTCAGTAGCCCGATCCGCAGACTGGGTTAAAGATTTATAGACACACCACATGATATAGTCCCGCGGCGGGTTATTCCAGAAGGCGGCGATTATACCATATTATTTATTTATGCACTGACTGGTGTACGCCTACACCCCGTGCTCAGGTCGTGGCCATTTCGTAAAATGATGCCAAGGATATCCGGGACATGGTCATTAACCCCCCCAAAGGCTTTAAGCAAACAAAACAATTTAAACGGGACACTTCAATGATTTAACCTTCATACGATTAAAGATTCAATGCCTGACCAAGCGGTATTTGTATATACCGTACCCCAAGCCCGTATAAGGGAAAATAAGTTAAAAGTATTTACCTGAGCTAAATATAAATTCAAATCCCAGCCGTATTAAATAAGCAAGTACAGATAGCTTTTACTGGGCTCCTAGATCTGGAACGAAGGTTTTTAATAACCTATTAGATTCCTAACGGGTCTTTAATTAAGCCTATGCTTAGACCGGTTAGTTTTAAATAAAGATACGGTTCGTACGCGCGATTAAGCGAAGACCGGAATAGAATGTGATTTAGACCCAAAAATTTTGAAGGCTTGTATAATATGGGTAATCTAAACACATTCTGGATTTTGAGATAAAAACGATAAGGTTTGACCCGTTTCGGCTAATTTATGCAAACTAATTACATAAACCGAACCGAATGCGCAAGAAGCGTAACGGGTAACCATATGGGTCATATACAGGTTTCCTAAGTCAATATGCCTTAAATATGTTGTGATATCAGTAGGATACCTTCCATTATGCCCAAAACGAGTTTAATCTCAATATAAGCCCCGTAGGGGTATTTTGGTCATTTAAAATATTATAAAAGAGATTAATTTTAATTCTGATACTCGGGTCTGAAATAATCAGTAAAACAACTTAATTTAATAGGTTATATCAGTTGGTGATAAGTCTTATATGCCGAAATGGTTTTAAACCCATACTAGGTGTTTAATACGTGTAAAAGGCCGTTTTAAGCGATTTCCGGGTTATACAGGAAATCTGAGTTTTCTGATCAGGTTATATAAAGTTCAAAATACTTCATTTATCATATAAAATCAGTAGCAATTGGATTGGTGTCAAAATACTATGTAAAACTCAGTTTATACACAAAAAGGGTATAATCGGTATTTACCGAATCAAGGCCATAACCTTAGGTTATGATCAGGTTAAAAAGAATTAAAAATCTTCAAAAATCTTAAAATATTATATTACATCAGTTGGTAAAAGGTTTGGTGTCAAAATTTGGGTTTAGATAGGCTTTACGCTAATTATGCCTTTTAATTA